>JACEEZ010019218.1:387500-397500 GCA_016584305.1 Chionoecetes opilio
CCACACACACACACACAACACACACACACACACACACACACACACACACACACACACAACACACACACACACACACCACACACACACACACACACACACACAACCCCCCCTCTCTCCACACACACACTTTCATCCCAACAATGCGGACAAAGCGCTTAGAATGCATTTAAAGATTTCAGGCTCACATCCTCCTTTTACAGCGGCCTGGCGGGAGGACAAATAGAAAACAAAGGGCCGTGTGTCTGAGTTGGCTTGATTGCAAGGATGGTGACTCTCCGTGAAATTGTCTGTCTGTCGCGAGAAGGCCGAGGTCATGGTGGTGATGGTGGTGGTGGCGGGGCTGCAGGGCTTAAGGGGTTCATAGTGGGAGGATTGGGAAGCGACGTGGAGAAGGATGACATGCTTAGAAGAGGACAGGGATAAGTGTGTCTCCTTAGTGATAGTTTTACCTCCTGTTGCTTGTGGCAGTTTTACCCTGAACGAAATTTAGATTGATCGATGAATAGGTAGGGGAGGGGGGAGGAAAGGAGAGAGAGAGAGAGAGAAGAGAGAGAGAGAGAGAGAGAGAGAGAGAGAGAGAGAGAGAGAGAGAGAGAGAGAGAGAGAAGAGAGAGAGAGAGGAGAGAGAGAGAGAGAGAGAGTAGAGAGAGAGAGAGAGAGAGAGTGAGAGAGAGAGAGGAGAGAGAGAGAGAGAGAGAGAGAGAGGAGAGAGAGAGAGAGAGAGAGAGAGAGAGAGAGAGAGAGAGAGAGAGAGAGAGGAGAGAAGAGAGAGAGAGAGAGAGAGAGAGAGAGAGAGAGAGAGAGAGAGAGAGAGAGAGAATTGTTGTTGAGATTTTTATTGTATTACCCGATGAATATAAATGGCAGGTGACGCGAAAGTTTGTAAATTGAATATATTGGACGGAAGGAAGGGAGGAAGGGGAGAGCGAGGGCAGGCGCGAGGGGAGAGTGAGGGGAAAGCGAGGGACCAATCACAAGTTCTACCTCTACCTCCAAACTTCCCCCATAATCAATAGAAAGAACAAAAATATGACGCCGTAAACCATCACTCTTCTATGCTCAATATTTTTCTTTTGGAACGGAACGGCTCTAAGGAAAGCTTCAAAGTTTGGATAAAGAGAGTAAGAAATATGAGCAGAACCTATGCGTTACTTTGTGTGTTATCTTTGTATATGACTGTGTATAAATGTATGTACTTGTATGTGTGTATTTTTTATTTTATTAATTTTTTATTCAAACTAAAATATGTGTACCTTTGTGTATCTACTTCTGTATCATCACTGGCCACTCGCAAATCTGTACATGCAATTGGTTAACGATACGTTGTGTTGAGTGACTGACAGTAAAAACAAAACTGTAATCAAGACAATCAAAAATAATACGTTAGCCAATCAAAATAATACGTTAGCCAATAAAAATAATACGTTAGCCAATAAAAATAATACGTTAGCCAATAAAAATAATACGTTAGCCAATAAAAATAATACGTTAGCCAATAAAAATAATACGTTAGCCAATAAAAAAAATGCAAAAATAGCAATACAAAACAAAGCAAAGCGGCAAACACTTAGCAAAAAAACGAATAGATATAAAGATAGATAATAGGTAGAGGAACCGTAACGAACGCAGGAATATGATTTGGGTTGAGAAGTTTCAAGTAAGAATCAGTTGATGAAAAAAAAACGTTGGCCACCAAGCAAGACAATGAATAAATAAAAAGATAAAGAACAAATCGAGGTAAAGTTACGAACTCAGAGATATGATTTGGGTTGAGAAGTTAAGTTAGAATCGGTTGAACGAGCAAAGAACTATAGTCTATTTTTTTTTAGCAAGGCGAAATATCCATTCTATCTTAAGGTCTCATGCTTAAAATTATGCCTAAGTTTACCTGATACTATGGTTAACTATGATCAAATACAACTGAAATTTAGAAGAAGCGTAGTATTCCCTTCTCCTGGCATCAAATATCAGTCAGTGAGCAGCAAGGGGTCAGGGTTTTTCACCTCGTAAAAAAAACCCCAGACACCATTGTGCGGTGTTCGGCTCAGCGCGGCGATCACACGGCCGCCGCGTCCTCCCCGCCGCGCGCCGCACCGTGAACCATCCATCAACAGGGGGCAAGAACGCTTCACTCCCAGGTGCTTCGTCCCGCTTCAGGGGTTCGGTGCTGCTGGAAAATATGTTATGTTATCACTTTTTGACACACACACACACAAAGAAGCCCCATAAGTAAAGTCTGAAGCTCTCTTACAACACTCATTGCCTGATTGAGTTCTTCCCCCGACAGGAAATTCTCTCGGCCCTGCTGGAAAATCTGTTATATTATCACCTTTTGACACACACACAGTCACACACACACATTCACACACACACAAAGTCACACACACACACTCACACACACACAAAGAAGCCCCATGCAAGGTCCGCCATAAATAAAGTGTGAAGCTCTCTTAAAACACTCTCATTGCCTGATCCATGAAACTCTTGCACTCGGCCTTGAAGCGAGAGGCAACGTAGCGCCGAGCCATTCCGTCATCGACTTGCACGGCGGGGCTGCCTTTAATAATCTCATATAACACCTGTGCATGACGTATACACCTCCCTCCCCCCACTCCACTCCACAGGGGATCAACACACGCAGGGAAAGGCGGTATAGGTAGCAAGGGCATGAACACAGCCGGTCAGACGCCACCACATGACCGTGACGAAAATACAAGCTTAATTGGCGTCGATAAACTTTACACTGTTTAAGTTCATGTGTCTCTCGTGATGGGGTCGTGTTATGTGCGCTGGACCTCATAAATGATTACGGTCTTTTCTGTTCGAGCATGCAGCGTGTGGCGGCAGCGGGGAGGCGAATGGCTATCCTTAACGCGTCACTGGCTACGTTCCGCCCTGCCGCCCTTGATAATATAACTAGCGGCCAAAGACTTTAGAATAGGCTCATTTCTAAAGGCTTTGACTTGCGACCCTTGAGTATTGAAGAGCCGATCTGATACGCTTAACATCGGCCCGCTTATCAAGATCAAGATGTGTTCTGAGATATTTTCTTTTCATTTTATCCAGTTTTTTTCTAGGAAGAGCGAGTGTGATGGATGTATATTTTGTGAAACTTTGTTAAAGATAAATTCAAGTGTGGGCCTCAGCGGTGTCTATAGGCCTTTTTTATGCCCATGCCTTGAAGGAGAGGGAGATAGAGGAGGAAATGTTGATATCTTCTTATTATTGAAGTCTTTGTGTGTGAGATCGTAATGTGGGGTTTCTGTTTGCTTGTGGATGCTCACTCCTTGCTTCTTCTTTTTTCCTTTTCTCCTGACTTCCGCACATTTCTTTTTATATTTTCTTTTTCTTCCTACTGCTTTTCCTCTCTTTTCTGCACTACTTTTCATCTTCGTATTTTTCCTTCCTTCTATTTCCTTATTCTCCTTTCAACCTCTTTACCTTCCCCTTTCCTCTCATTTATCTGCTTCCCTTATTCTTTCTGACTCATCTTCACTCTATTTTCCTCACTTCCCTTTCTTATTATTCTCCTCCTTCCCCTTACACATTTTATTCCTCTGATTTCTTTAGATTCCTTTACTTTTCCCTTTTCTTTCTTTTTTTTTTTTTTTTTTTCTTATTCTTTCTCATCCTTTCCTTTTCTTTCCCTCCCACAGCGTCTCTTGTCTCTCCTTCTTTTTCTTTCATTTTAACCATCTCTGTTCCTGTGTATATATGCAATCCTTTCTTCCTCCTGCATTTTCAGCGCCTGGGAGGACGGTCGGCTATATTTTAATCTTTTGTGTTCGAAACGTCGGGGACAATATTCACTACACCTTCCTTCTATTCTTGCTCCTTTTCCTCTTCCTGCTTATCCTCGTCCTTCTCTTCCACCTCTTCATTCATAGTCTTGGTTACATATTCAGCGCTTCAGGAATAGAGTGTCCTGGGTACTTATGTTCTTTCAAGGTCACTGTGTCCCCTAAGTCTTTTATCCCTCGCGGTTTTAGCGGAATAATCGTGTGGCGAGAATAATTGCGAGGGAGTGACAAATCGACAGAATCCATCATTATTTACATTTTCATGGCCACTCTTCCTCTGTCTTCAATGGCATACCTCACTCCCTCATTCCTTGTTATGAAATTTAAGTGTCAGAGCTGGAACAAGGGAGACCACAGGCTTCATCATTATATACGCATTATTTTTCTTCTTCTGTATGTAACTTTCTAGCCCTATTTCTTCATAGCTCTAAGATTATTATTACCAAAACCATTAAAATGGGAAATATAACCTAACCTAACCTAACCTAACCAAAACCTTTAAAATAGGAAATATAACCTAACCTAACCTAACCTAACCTAACCTAACCTATCCTAGCCTGGCCTAACCTAACCTAACCTATCCTAAGCCTAACCTATCCTAACCTATCCTATCCTAACCTCTCCTAACCTAACCTAACCTATCCTAACCTAACCTATCCTAACCTAACCTATCCTAACCTAACCTAACCTAACCAAACCTAACCTACCCTATCCTATCCTAACCTAACCTAACCTATACTAACCTAACCTAACCTAACCTAACCTAACCTAACCTAACCTATACTAACCTATCCTAACCTAACCTAACCTAACCTAACCTATTCTAAAGGCTTTGGTTATTACTCTCTACTTTCTAACGTGCTCATTCTTTGTCGTCACATTCTTCAAGGGATGAGCTATGGCGTCCTTCATAATAAATCCTACCCTTGTATTTAGTATAGTCTTAACACACGCACGCACACTTGATTATCTAGTCTTGCTGCTATAGCGTTTTCTTCAACAACTGGTCGCTGTACAGTCACACCTACAGTAAACCTACATACTATTTACATTTTGGAGTATATAAGAACATAAGAACATTAGAAAATAAGGTAAATAAAGTTTAATATTGAGCCGAAACTCCGAAATAACCCCATAGAAATTCATAGGGAGGAGGGAAAGTGTATCTAAAGGGTGTATTAACTTAGTTGTATTAAGCTAGGTGTTGTATACAGGGCCAGAGGTATACTGCTGGGGGCCTGTCTCTCTGTATATCCGAGGTATACTGCTGGGGGCCTGTCTCTCTGTATATCCGAGGTATAATGCTGGGGGCCTGTCTCTCTGTATATCCGAGGTATACTGCTGGGGGCCTGTCTCTCTGTATATCCGAGGTATACTGCTGGGGGCCTGTCTCTCTGTATATCCGAGGTAAAACTGCTGGGGCCTGTCTCTCTGTATATCCGAGGTATACTGCTGGGGGCCTGTCTCTCTGTATATCCGAGGTATACTGCTGGGGGCCTGTCTCTCTGTATATCCGAGGTATATGACTGGGGGCCTGTCTCTCTGTATATCCGGGGTATACTGCTGGGGGCCTGTCTCTCTGTATATCCGAGGTATACTGCGGGGGCCCTGTTTTCTCTGTATATCCGAGGTATACTGCTGGGGGCCTGTCTCTCTATATATCCGAGGTATACTGCTGGGGGCCTGTCTCTCTGTATATCCGAGTATAGTATCCTTGGTCACACCTGCAGAAAACCTACACAATATTTACACTTTGGAGTCTATAGGAGAGAGGTGTGTGTTTGTGCGTGACTCGGAGACCTGTGATGGGACGTGGATAGAGACTGTACATGACACTCCCTTCACTAATACAGTATACTATGGGGCTATAAAGGGCTATGATATATACCTTTAATAGCCCCATGTCCTACACCACCGCAGCCAGCCAGCCAGCCACACAGCCGCCACGCTTCTGATGTATTATACAGTCTTATCGGCGGCGTGTTGCGTAAATCTGCCGTGTCAGTGTGCCGCCTCGGACGCCTCACACCCGCCTGTTAGGATTTGCATGAATGTCTTATAGCCTTCCTAGGAGCTTCAGCGCGGCATAAGGCTGGGCGCTGGTGGGGTGAAGGGAATGAGGTATAGGCCATTAAGAACGTGGTAGGAAGATAAGACCTGGAGCCGTATCCTCATCTACTGTTAATATTTACTCTTAATTGTTACTTCTAAATGGTAGTAAATGTTGGTATTAAAAAGAAGAATGTAATGTAAAAAATGTAAAATGTAAAATGTAAAAGTTGGTATTAATTAGTCCTCTTTTCTCTCTCCTCCCCTCTCCTCTCCTCTCTTCTCTCTCTCTTTTCTCTCTCTCTCTCTCTCTCCTCTCTCTCTCTCTCTCTCTCTCTCTCTCTCTCTCTCTCTCTCCCCCTCTCTCTCTCTCTCTCTCTCTCTCCTCTCTCTTCCCCTTCTCTCCTCTCTCCTCTCTCTCTCTCTCTCTCTCTCTCCTCTCCTCTTCTCTCTTCTCTCTCTCTCTCTCTCTCTCTCTCTCTCTCTCTCTCTCTCTCTCTCTCTCTTCCTCTCTCTCTCTCTCTCTCTCTCTCTCTCTTTGGGGTAAATGCTATCTATCCTCGTCAACTTTAAGAGTGAGTAAATACCAAACTTAACAGTAAAGATTAAGCTGAGTGAGATTAAGATGAGTGTGAAGTTAAGCGTAAAGTAAGGAGTTAATACCAAAGTTTAGTATTAATAGTAGGTGAGGATATGGCCCCTGGACCGACTTGTGGCTTGGTAGAGGAGTGAGGCGCGCTAGCTATAGAGTAGGGGAGAGCGGGCAGGTTGCATCGAGGGTAGGTTGCATCATTGCCTCTAACTCGCATTAACTTTTTTTATTATTATTATTGTTGTTAGCTGTAGTAGTAGTAGTTTATAGTAGTAGTAATAGTATTAAGACGATGTACGTGTGATAACATGCGAGTTAGAGGCAATGATGCAACCTACCCTCGATGCAACCTGCCCCGCTCTCCCCTACATGCATTTTACCCAAAAAATGTGGGTCAACCTCACACAAATTGCAGCAAAAACCAACTAAACAGATTTCGTATCTTCAATATATTCTGAATGCGAGAAAAAAAATTCTTGAGGAGGGAAAGTCTAGAAAATCGCCGAAATATGATCCTATCAAAAATGCCCTTTTTTGCCAGATGTCGGTGACCGTACAGGCCTACATAGTTACATACGCTGCATTTGACCATGCTGTATAATTATTTACCTTGATGCAAATAATAAGATAGAGACGGAGGGAGATATAGGACTAGAAAGGGAAAGTGTGAAGTATGAAGGGGCGGGATGGCTATGAGGTGGCGAAGGGGTGACTATAACAGATCAGGGCATTACGGCTAGAGCGTGGCGGAGCAGAAAGACATGGAGCAGAAAGGGGGAAAGATAAGACATGGAGCAGAAAGGCATGGAGCAGAGAGGGGGCAAGATAAGACATGGAGCAGAAAGGCATGGAGCAGAGAGGGGACAAGATAAGACATGGAGCAAAAAGGCATGGAGCAGAGAGGGGACAAAATAAGACATGGAGCAGAAAGGCATGGAGCAGAGAGGGGACAAGATAAGACATGGAGCAGAGAGGGGACAAAATAAGACATGGAGCAGCAAGACATGGAGCAGAAAGGGGCAAGTTAAGACATGAAGCAGAGAGGGGACAAGATAAGACATGGAATAACAATGAGAGGATGAGTCTTGACGAGCAGAATATGGCTATAAAAGAAGACATGGGTGGCGGGACGCATATTGCCGTTCTCTGGAACAGTGTGTGGTATGGGGGATGTCTCCATACCATATACTATTCCAGAGAACGGCAATATGCGGGCTGGACCAAGGTTAGCAAGTAAGAGGCAAGAACAGGGACCCCACTGGAAATAAGTTAGGAAACTGTTGTGGGTTATCCTTGTAAGAGCTAGCATACTTCACGGTTATGTCAATGCAATGTGCCTGTATGATCAAAATTGTGGACTAACCCTTACTAAATAAAGTCAATTCATCAATCAACAAGAGCAAGAGGCAAGAGCTTGGTTAGAGGAGGCCAGGGGTGTGCAGGGAGGCAGGGAGGAGCAGGGAGGCCAGGGGTGTGCAGGGAGGCAGGGAGGAGCAGGGAGGCCAGGGGTGTGCAGGGAGGCAGGGAGGAGCAGGGAGGCCAGGGGTGTGCAGGGAGGCAGGGAGGAGCAGGGAGGCCAGGGGTGTGCAGGGAGGCAGGGAGGAGCAGGGAGGCCAGGGGTGTGCAGGGAGGCAGGGAGGAGCAGGGAGGCCAGGGGTGTGCAGGGAGGCAGGGAGGAGCAAGGAGGCCAGGGGTGTGCAGGGAGGCAGGGAGGAGCAAGGAGGCCAGGGGTGTGCAGGGAGGCAGGGAGGAGCAAGGAGGCCAGGGGTGTGCAGGGAGGCAGGGAGGAGCAAGGAGGCCAGGGGTGTGCAGGGAGGCAGGGAGGAGCAAGGAGGCCAGGGGTGTGCAGGGAGGCAGGGAGGAGCAGGAGGCCAGGGGTGTGCAGGGAGGCAGGGAGGAGCAAGGAGGCCAGGGGTGTCAGGAGGCAGGGAGGAGCAAGGAGGCCAGGGGTGTGCAGGGAGGCAGGGAGGAGCAAGGAGGCCAGGGGTTGTGCAGGGAGGCAGGGAGGAGCAAGGAGGCCAGGGTGTGCAGGGAGGCAGGGAGGAGCAAGGAGGCCAGGGGTGTGCAGGGAGGCAGAGAGGAGCAAGGAGGCCAGGGGTGTGCAGGGAGGCAGGGAGGAGCAAGGAGGCCAGGGGTGTGCAGGGAGGCAGGGAGGAGCAGGGAGGCCAGGGGTGTGCAGGGAGGAGCAGGGTAGAAAAGAGTGGTATTGCAGGACGTCCCCCACATATGCACTGAAGCCCGTGACTTTTGCCATCAGCCATTCATTGCTGTGAAGGGGACGGAAGGCTCCAGGCTAGGTCTCCAATCCTCGCCCTCCAACCTTCCCCTCCAGGCTGTCTTGTTTCGCCTTGTAAACAAAATATATACATACATAGTTAGTATAGAGTAATGAAAACAACATTGCGAGTGTTTGATCTTGTGATTACACGCTTAATTAAAGGGCGATGGGGAGGGGGATGAAGGATATTGCGTGGAAAGATTTGAACGGTGTAGTCTCGCTTGACCCCTCCGCCCCCAGATCTTTCCTTTGCTATAAAAATCCTCTGTTGCTAGCCATAAAATTACAAAAACTAACTGAATATACCAAATTACTTAGTGGACAAGAATACTAAACAGGTCATATCTATAAAAATATTGCTTATATTCACTAAAAATCATCTAATGGTGGTCAAATTACAATGGAAATTACGTTCTGGATCTCAAGGGGTTAAACTCTTAGAATAGGGTCAATCTATCGCGCTGGTACTACCTAATAGTGTATGGTTTCCCTTGTTTGTAACTGTAAGTTCACCCTTGCTATCTTGTGAATAATGAATAATAATATATATAATAATAATAATAATTAATAATAATAATAATAATAATAATAATAATAATCATTTTATTTTTACCCGAAGGCAAAAAAATATAAAAATAGCATAAATACAAACAGGAGTAAATGAAGTTAAGTATTAAATCAAATAAAAGATTGTAAATAGAAACAAATATAAATAACCTTCCTCTCCTCGGGTAATAGTTTAGTCAGCACGTGCAAGCCTGGCCCTGCAACTGTGCCCTCCGGAAACAGTAACCGGGATAATGAAACAAGATTACCACAAGTTTCTATAGGGACCAAAATATCTCACTAATGCGAAGGACGTACAAACTTCCCCCACTGTGTCCGCTGACCATTCGCTAACTTTTTTGTTTGTCTCTGTGTTTGTCCGTTTGAGGTGCGGCGTTTCCATGGCTGAATTATATTTTCTTTTCTTTACATCACAAAGGACTGGCCAAGGGTTAAAAAAAAAAAAAGTTAAAAAAGCCCTCAAAGTTGCCAGTCCCTATATAGACGACAGTAAGAGAATAAAGAAATGTGGGTGAGCCAATTTAGTTCAGGAGGTGTCTTGTCACTCCTCTCTTGAAGAAATGTATGTCGTAGGTAGGTCGAAACATAGAAACAGGAAGAAATGATGAACAACCACGAATATCTTGCGTTATGTCGACTAAATTTAGATTGAAATGTTACTTACAGATCAGTTTCAGCGCATCTGCAGTTACATAGATCCACCGATATGATTAC
>JACEEZ010019218.1:402533-450033 GCA_016584305.1 Chionoecetes opilio
CCCCCTCAGTCATGTTATCTTCTTCCGTCGACCACCATAGAACCCTTGGAGGAAGTATGAACTACCTCCATGATAGAACCCATTCACACCTGCGACACAAGTCCTGCCAAGCCTATGATTACACCCTCAAGACGCCGTTACAATACCACACAGCTCAATACAGCCATGACATAGACACACGTAACATATTTATCTTTATGGCACCACAGCAGTTACATCATCACATCCCCCCCCCCCCGCCCCACCTGCCCCCCCCCCCACCCCTCGCGTGTAAGGTTATGGTGTAGAAAGCCCCCCTTGCCCCCCTCATTGCCTCTCCCTTTGCCCACCCCCCCCCTTCCCGAGGCAGGAACCGACCCACGTCAGGGGAAGTGCGTCAATCTTCACACAGAAACCTGAACACTTTATTGTATTTCGATTGGCGAGCCTGGCGATATTTCTTTTTTGTTTTCCTTCTAAAGAAAACAAAAGCCAGTCTTACATCACCATTGTTTATTTTATTTTTTCTTATTAGCACTGCGGAGAAACTGGTCGCTTTCCAACAGGGTACCAAACAATGCAGTTAGAAATGGCTGTTAAAAAAATTCATGGGGTTGACAAGGAACAAGACGATCGTAATTGTACCGCAGCCAAGAATGTACTGATTTATGTTATATTATTATGAGTAACAGTAGTGAGGCTCTTGTTGATTTGCCTGACGGACAGACATTACGGTTTTGTGGCTCCGGACCGTGACAATAAAACGTTACCCGGCGTCCGTTAATCAGAGCCACCGTATAATCTTGGCCACACTTTGTTTTGTTCTCAGCCACGCATGATGGAGGACTCTATAATGCATAACACATTGTTCTCACTCACTCCTTCTCTTCTCTCTTATCTATTTCAGCCGTTTCTCTTCCTTCTCTGTTCATCATTTATTCACTTTCCTCTTCCTTCAATAAATTAACACATTGTTCTCACTCCTTCTCCTCTTTCTCATCTATTTCAGCCGTTTCTCTTCCATCTCTGTGTTCTTAATCCACCTCCTCTTCCTTAACTACAGGAACTACTACGTGTAAGTCTCGCAGCCTCTTGTAGCTTCCTTATTTTTCTATGTTCTTATGTTCTTGAATAACGTAATACATTGTTCTCACTCCTTCTCTTCTTTCTTATCTATTTCAGCCGTTTCTCTTCCTTCTCTGTTCATCATTTATCCTCCTCCTCTGCCTTCTCACTTCTCTTCTATCTCATCTTTCTCAGCCGTTTCTCTTCCTTCTCTGTTTATCCTTGACCCACTTTCCTCTTCCTTCTCTGTTTATGCTTGACCCACTTTCCTCTTCCTTCTCTGTTTATCCTTGACCCACTTTCCTCTTCCTTCTCTGTTTATCCTTGACCCACTTTCCTCTTCCTTCTCTGTTTATCCTTGACCCACTTTCCTCTTCCTTCTCTGTTTATCCTTGACCCACTTTCCTCTTCCTTCTTGTTTATCCTTGACCCCTTTTCCCCTTTTCCCTTCTCTTTTATTCCTTTTGACCCATTTTTCCTTTTCCCTTCTCTGTTTACCTTGACCCATTTTCCTTTCCCTTCATAACGTAACCCTTTGTTCTCACCCTTCTCTTCTTCTCATCTTTTTCAGCCGTTTTCTTCCTTTTCTCTTTTTTCCCTTCATCCCCCTCCTTTCCTTTCTTTTCCATTTATGTTTCCCTTTCTTCTGCTCTCTTCCTTCTCTGTTTCTCCTTCATCCTCCTCCTCTTCCTTCACTTCCACTTTCATGCCTCCTTTCTTCTGCTCTCTCCCTGTCTCCTTGTCTCTCTAAACCAACCTTTACGTCCTTTTACTTTTTTTTCCTCCCCTCTTCCCCTCCCCTCCTCCCCTTTCCCCCCTCCTCCTTTCCCTCCTCCCCCCCTCCCCCTCTCCTCCCCCCCCCCTCCCTCCCCTCCTTCCCCCTACTCCTTCCCCTTCCCCTTCTTTCTCCTTCTCCTTTCCCCCCTTCCCCCCTCCTTTTTTACTCCTTCCTTCCCCTTCTTTCCCCTTCTCCTTCCCTAAATCTCCCCTCTCCCCCTTCTCCCTCTCCTTCCCATCTCCCTCCCCTCTCCCGACATCTATCGATTTACAAAAAAGGGTTTTTAGTTTAAAGGTCACAGTAGGGGATGGATAAATACCCCCAGGTCTCTGGTCACCCATGGTTTGGGTTTATTTGGGGGGCAGTTTTCATTGGGAGAAAACTTTTTTTCTTTCGTTTGGTTTTGTCTCTCTCTCTCTTTTCCCCTTTCTTTTCTCTCTCTTCTCTCTCCTCTCCTTCTCTCTTTCTCTCCTCTCTCTCTCTCCCCCTTCTCTTTTCTTCTCTCTCTTTTTCTCTCTCTCTCTCTCTCTCTCTCCTCCCCCCCTCTCTTCTCTCTGGCCTCTCTCTCTCTCTCTCTCTCTCTCTCTCTCTCTCCTCCTCTCTCTTCCTCTTCTCCTCTCTCTCTCTCTCTCCCCTTTTCTCTCTCTTCTCTCTCTCTCTCTCTCTCTCTCTTCTCTCTCTCCTCCTTCTCCTCCTCTCTCTCTCTCTCTCTCTTCCTTCTCTCTCCTCTCTTTCTCCCCTCTCTCTCTCTCTCTCTCCCCTTCTCTCTCTCTCTCTCTCTCTTCTCTCTCTCTCCTTCTCTCTCTCTCCCCCCTTCTCTCTCTCTTTTCCCCTTCTCTCTCTCTCCCCCATATATATCCCTTTTTTTTTTTGGCGAAATACATAGTATATAGAGCAGGCGATTGTGTCTTCTTATGCATAAAGGTCATTCTTCACCCACTTCTAGTACACGATTAACCTTAAAGACCCTACACTTAATAGCCATGCAGAGAAAAAAAGATAGATAAGAATTAAAAAAACAAAATCGTCCACGTCATTTGGCTTCAACGTAAAAAAAAAAAAGGAAAAAAAGAATGAACTCGGAGCATTTTTTTAATAATAAGTACGATCTCAGCCAATTTAAAAAGCTATCAATTACGAAAATTTCAATTCTGAAGACAAATTTAAATTTTATAAAATTTGCATATACAATATATAAACGCCCCTAATATGTCACTGCTATCAAATATGTTTCCCCTATTGTTCTTTGTAGAATTTAAATTCTCTTTTTTTCTCTTATTATATCACCTTGTTTCAATATATGTTTTTACCCTCTATGTGTATATCCCTATGTAAATAAAACTGCTGCTCCTCTCTTCCTTCTACATAATATATCATCTTGTTTCAATATATGTTTCCCTCCCTATCTGTATCCCTTTGTAAATAAATCTGCTGCTTTTCTCTCTATAATAGTGGTTGACATTCGTTGATAGATAGAAAACATTAACAATTCTTCTTTTAACATTATATCATCTTGTATCAATATATATCCCCCCCCCCTCCCTATATGTATCCCTTTGTAAATATATCTACTGCTTCTCTCTTCCTTCTACATACATCATCTTGTATCAGTAAATAATAAACCTAACCCAATCTAACCTAAACCTCATAACCTATAACAATTTTTTCATTCCCATCTGTATCCCTTTGTAAATAAATCAGCTGCTTTCTCTTCCTTCCACATATATCATCTTATTTCAGTATGTTTATCCTCCTATCTGTATCCCTTTGTAAATAAATCTGCTGCTTTTCTCTTCCTTCCACATATATCATCTTATTTCAGTATGGTTATCCCTCCATGTGTATCCCTTTGTACATAAATCTACTGCTTTTCTCTTCCTTCCACATATATCATCTTATTTCAGTATGGTTATCCCTCCATGTGTATCCCTTTGTAAATAAATCTACTGCTTTTCTCTTCCTTCCACATATATCATCTTATTTCAGTATGTTTATCCCTCTATCTGTATCCCTTTGTAAATAAATCTACTGCTTTTCTCTTCCTTCTACATATATCATCTTATTTCAGTATGTTTATCCTCCCATCTGTATCCCTTTGTAAATAAATCTACTGCTTTTCTCTTCCTTCTACATATATCATCTTATTTCAGTATGTTTATCCTCCCATCTGTATCCCTTTGTAAATAAATCTACTGCTTTTCTCTTCCTTCCACATATATCATCTTATTTCAGTATGTTTATCCTCCTATCTGTATCCCTTTGTAAATAAATCTGCTGTTTCTCTCTTCCTTCTACATAATATATCTTTCTACTTCTATATAAAAATCATTTCAATATATGCTCCCCCCCCCCCCTTGTGTATCCCTTTGTAGCTGCTTCTCTCTTCCACAGACCAGTTCACGTCCAAACAAGTCTCCTACAAGTGGTACAACCCGACCATTGAACGAACTAACAACATACGTCTGGGCCAGTTCGACTTTGACTTCTACAGCGTCCAGCAGCAGAACACTTCCCACACCACTGGTAGGACAACTAGGGCTCCCTCTCCTCCCACCTCTTGTTTTAGTCCCAGTGTCGTTTCTAGCCTTTTGGGAGCCCTATGCGAAATGCTGTTTGGGGCCCTATTTTGTAAAACTATGTTGGGGGAATTTCAAGCCCTTTAACCCCTTCACGCCCAAATCTTTCCTTTGCTATATATAATCGTCTGTTCTTAGCCATAAAATCACGAAAAGTAACTGAATATACCAAATTAGTTAGTCGACAAGGATACTAAACAGGTCATATAAGAACATAAGAAAATAAGGAAGCTACAAGAGGCCGCTATCTATAAAACATTGCTTATAGTCACTAAAAATCGTCTAATGGTACCCAAATAACAATGGAAATTACGTTCTGGGCCTCAAGGGGTTAAGATGAAAAGAGACTAGATTCTAAAAAATAAAAATAATGGTAGCTTGGGGCTTCGGTGGCCCTACTGCAACCGCGTAGTTCACATTGAGTAAGAAACGGCCCTATTTATTCTTACACTCATTTTGCGTATTTATCATTGAAGCTGTTCTTACCAGTATGTGATATCTTATGTCAGACTGCGGACATCATGATTGCCTTCGTGAATTTTTTTTTTTACCATATACAATTATTATGATGACAGACCCGTGGTAGTGTAGTGGTTTCTGTTGTTTTATGAAGAGTGAATATAAAAGAGAGAGAGAGAGAGAGAGAGAGAGAGAGAGAGAGAGAGAGAGAGAGAGA
Source organism: Chionoecetes opilio (assembly GCA_016584305.1). Classification (NCBI taxonomy): domain Eukaryota; kingdom Metazoa; phylum Arthropoda; class Malacostraca; order Decapoda; family Majidae; genus Chionoecetes; species Chionoecetes opilio. The sequence continues at coordinate 407,608 of JACEEZ010019218.1, forward strand.
GAGAGAGAGAGAGAGAGAGAGAGAGAGAGAGAGAGAGAGAGAGAGAGAGAGAGAGAGAGAGAGAGAGAGAGAGAGATTGGTGTCATTTTAATTAATGGAGATCAAAACACACTTGCTTTTTCATCCTTTGACTCATTAGAACGTCCATTCAGCCAAATCTGCACACACACACACACACACACACACACACACACACACACACACACACACACACACACACACACACACACACACACACACACACACACACACACACACACACACACACACACACACACACAAACATAAATTCACTCTCTCTCTCTCTAACACACATCCTACGTCGTCCTTTCTCTCTCTCACACATATTACATCCTCTCTCTCTCACATTCTCTCTCTCACATTCTTTCTCTCATACATCATACGTCCTCTCTCTCTCTCTCTCTCTCTCTCTCTCTCTCTCTCTCATCCTACGTCCTCTCTTTCATCCTACATCCTTTCTCACACTCTCTCACCCCCCTCTCTCACTCTCCCACACAGGCAGTTTCCCGCTGGTGATGGTGGAGGTGGTGTTGAAGCGACGCATCAGCTATCACCTCATGAACACCTTCCTGCCCTCCGGCCTCTTCGTCTGCGTCGCCTGGCTCACCTTCCTCGTGCCCGCAGACCAGATCCCCGGCAGGATGGTCCTCACAATCACCACCCTCCTCACACTCGTCTCCATGTTCGCTGCCGTCAGGTTAGTAGAGATTGGTGGTGATACTCGATTTACACCAAGGATTTAGTTTCAAGGTCACAGTATGGGATATATAAATACACAGGTCTCTAGGCTCAGGGCGTGATGGAAGTTATCATGTTGTAGGTGTTACAGGCTCATGGTTACATATAGGGAGAGGTAACTTATTTTGTTAGCAGTTTCAGTTCCTCGGATGTACTCTCTCTCTCTCTCTCTCTCTCTCTCTCTCTCTCTCTCTCTCTCTCTCTCTCTCTCTCTCTCTCTCTCTCTCTCTCTCTCTCTCTCTCTCTCTCTCTCTCTCTCTCTCTCTCTCTCTCTCTCTCTCTCTCTCTCTCTCTCTCTCTCTCTCTCTCTCTCTCTCTCTCTCTCTCTCTCTCTCTCTCTCTCTCTCTCTCTCTCTCTCTCCAAGGTCTATAGAGTGTACAAGGTCTATATAGATGGTTATAGTGTGAGCAAGGTCTATAGAGTGTACAAGGTCTATAGATGGTTGTAGTGTGAGCAAGGTCTATATACAAGGTCTATAGATGTATACTTTATAGACCTTAGTGGTGAGGTGTGGTTGACGAGAGACACACACACGCGGAGACATTTTCCTCAATATCTTCAAAACTGTAGGGATGATTGGAGGAGACGAAACATGGAGAGATACCCACATCTCTCTTCTATCTCTCTGCATAAACCGCATATCTCCAAGTCTAAAGGGAGACTTGGAAGTTGAAAAAAACCCATCAGTGACTCAGACTCGAAAAAACAAGAAAAAGTTGCAAGTGTGTGTGTTATTCACCCATGATCTTGCCCACGCGAGTCGGACTCGCGATCGCCAGTTGCACCCTCCCTGTGCGAGCTTGGAACTCATTATTACCGATCTTTGGGCAATGCTGGGACCTCACACACCACACACACCCATCCCCTTGCTCAAGGGGGACAGTAACCGCCCGAATTTGTCAGTGGAAAATCACCGGGAGCAGTGAGGATTCGAACCGGCTACCACAGAATGGAGGCCAGTATCCACTTGACCATCGTGGCGGTGTGTGTGTGTGTGTGTGTGTGTGTGTGTGTGTGTGTGTGTGTGTGTGTGTGTGTGTGCAATGGATGAACAATTATTATTCCATGACCTGATAGAGCTCTCCACCATGTGTGTGTAACGTGTGTGTGTGGTTAGTGTGCGTGAGGCAGCGTGGTGGAGGTTCGCCACGTGGCACCAGAGCGCTGTAGGGAGGGACAGGGCAACAACACAAGATTAACTTTACTTGGTATTTAATTTTTCACATGAAACATTTTCTTTCACATTGGATCTTTATCATATATATATATATATATATATATATATATATATATATATATATATATATATATATATATATATATATATATATATATATATAGTATATATATATATATATCAGTCTATGTAAAGAGGAGACTAATGGGAAAGGAGGTGGAGGATAAAAGTAAAAATGAGGATGGAAACACTCTATTAACTAAGAGAGATAGGAGTGAGCTACGAGAAGAATGATAGAACCGCAGTGAGTGGACAGGACTGATGGACTGATAAGAAATAGCCACTCCCATGTACTAGACACAGGCGCTGCTTCAATATCCAGTCACGTAAACTTTAGTAACGAAATTTTTTTTGAAAAGCGACAGAAGGAAATGATAATTATAGCTGTTTATCCTACTTTTTTATTACATTATTAGTGAGAGAGAGAGAGAGAGAGAGAGAGAGAGAGAGAGAGAGAGAGAGAGAGAGAGAGAGAGAGAGAGAGAGAGAGAGAGAGAGAGAGAGACATATAGTATATGTATGCATATAATCCAAGAAATATGTAGTAAAATATATATGCAGTAAAACAGGAAGTACTCCTGTGTGTTAGTCAATGTGCCGTTAAGCAATGTGTCTGTACCACTACCAGTCATTTTGTATTTTGGTTTTCATATTTTTTATCATTTTTTATTTTTATTTTGTCTAGTTTAATCATTTTCTTCATTGTTTATCTTTCTATATATCGGTTTTAACACCTCACTCCTTGACCTCACGTGGCGCTCAGTAGTGTGCACCGGCCGGGAAACGAAATACAAAGGCTGGGAAACGAAACTGTGGCCTGTGTGTTGTGGTCGAGAATGTGACCAGTGAACCACCGATGCACACCACGCCTTGGAGGGTGTCTGGCGCGGCGGGAGGACAGGCCAGGCGGGCGGGGGCGGGAGGGAGGGCCGGGAGGTGCGAGAAGGGCCCCTCAGCCTCACCTTCCCGCCCCGCCATAACCACCACCTCCATCAGCTCGTTGTCGTCTTGTTCGGGGTCGTCATCTGGTTCAGTGTCGTCTTCATCGTCGCTGCCGGACAGAGCCCTGACAAGTGCCACCAGGAGAAGGCCCTGCAGGCACCACCACTTGAACTCCAGGTTATCCACGGCCTGCAGGAAGTTCAGGCCGAGGGCGTTCACCACAGGCCGCACCTGGAGTCCGTACAGGACGCGCAGGCTGTATCGTGCCCGGTCGTCGCTCCATGTGAAGTGAGCGACGTACCAGACCTGACACAGGCCCTTGGCGCGGGACGGCAGGAGGCGGCAGAGGGCCAGGAGGGGCAGCGTGGAGCATAGAAGCAGTCCACCCCAGACCAGCTCCCTCAACACCTCGCCCTGACCCTCCCCGGCAGGTGGGTCCTGGTGGTGGTGGCGGCGGGACCCGTACATGAGGGTGGTCACGTACTCGTCCAGGGGCTCTGCGGCGGCTGGTTGATGGAGGTGGTGGTGGTGGTGGCCGTAGATGATGGTGGCCACGTCCCCCGCCAGCACCAGCAGCAGGAGGGCGGCGTAGAGCACAAGCATTACTGTGTGTAGCTTGGGACACATTTTGGTCCTCACAAGGATACTTGCTGTTGATGGTGAGGCGTCATTACATAGGAGGCCTCGGAGAAAAAAATTAGGTTGGAGTTGGTAACATGACCTAATAAGGATAGGACAAGTGTGCGTCCTAGATCCTACCTGCAGTCTTAGCTCCTATCTCACCCTTATTCTGTGAGGACTTTATGGTTCCAATCTATTATTACAGGATTGTGGGAGTCAGGCTCGTGGGATCCCGTAGTACTTAAGAGTTTATTCTCTCTCTCTCTCTCTCTCTCTCTCTCTCTCTCTCTCTCTCTCTCTCTCTCTCTCTCTCTCTCTCTCTCTCCTCTCTCTCTCTCTCTCTCTCTCTATATCTATATATATATATATATATATATATATATATATATATATATATACACGTATCAATATATTAATAAATATAGGTTGTGCCACAGCGGCGGCACCAGCGCGTCCTGGGTGGCGGCTCTGCTCTAATATTGGCGCCATTAAGAGTCAAGAAGTTATCCCCCTCCGCATAGTAGTGTTTCCCGCGGTGATGTAGTGACGAAGAGTGACGTATCGGCAGCAGTGTGATGTTGTGTGTTGGGTAAAAAGTGAGTAATCTCCTCAAGTTATTTCGATATTTTACTGTTCTTTTCATCTTCTGTACCTATAATGTCCTGCGTGTGCCCAGATTGGACAGATGGACAAAGTGATCGCTGGCGTCCGTACACTAATGTCCAATTTGTCAATTATTCACACAATTATTTTTCGGTAAAATTCCTTGCGGTATTCTTGATGATGGTTCCTTCAGAGTAGCTCTTTTTTGGAGGTAATTGCCTCGTACTCCTCGTATAGTTCCTCAAGCCAATTATAATGGGTTGTCTCTGCTGGTAAAGGTTTGTGTAAGTTGTTGGATGATATTTTATTTTTTTCATCTTTTGTTTTCCACAGTTTCACTCGCGAGTCAAGGGCTGGTTAGGTTAGTTTGAGGGTTAATTTAGGTTAGGGAAGTTTGAGGGTTAGGTTAGGTAAGGTTAATTTGAGGGCTAGGTTATGTTAGGTTGGTTTGAGGGTTAGGTTAGGTTATGTACGGTTGGTTTGAGGGTTAGGTTAGGTTAGGTTGGTTTCAGGGTTAGGTTAGATTAGATTAGGTTGGGCTTCGAAGGCTTGGCCGCAGCACTGCTATAGAGGCGCCCTGTCACAACCCCGATAAGGGAAGATTCACCTAGAAATATCACTGTACAGGATTCACAACATAAATTTTATAGTAGTAGTAGTAGTAATAGTAGTAGTAGTAGTAGTAGTAGTAGTAGTAGTAGTAGTAGCAGTATCAACAACAGCAGTAGAGCAGCAATCTTTACGTATTTTACATTTCTTCTACATTTACAATAATTCATTTACAATCTTTTACATTGGGTATCTTGGGTCCACAGACAGGAGAGCCCCAAGGTGTCCTATGCCAAGGCGGTGGACCAGTGGATGATCATGTGCATCCTCTTCGTGTTCCTCGTGCTGCTGGAGTTCACGATCGTCATCCGTCTGTACGAGCTGGGGCGGCGGGCGGCGGGGAGGAACACTAACAAGTTCCCTAGTACCCGTAGCGCTTCCTCCGGTAAGAATTTAGTTTATGATTGATTATTATTATTATTATTATTGTTATTATTATTATTATTATTATTATTATTATTATTATTATTATTATTATTATTATTATTATTATTATTATTATTATTATTATTATTATTATTATTATTATTTTTTTTTTTTATTTATATTATTATTATTATTATTATATTATTATTATTATTATTATTATTATTATTATTATTATTATTATTATTATTATTATTATTATTTTTATTTTTATTTTTTATTTTATTTTTATTATTTTTATTATTATTATTATTATTATTATTATTATTATTATTATTATTATTATATTATTATTATTATTATTATTATTATTACATTAACTATTTTATACTATTATTATTTTAGTATTTATTATTATTATTATTATTATATATTTTATTTTTATTGTATTTTATTTATTTTTATTTTTATTTTAGTTATTATTATTTTTATGTTTATAGTTGCAAGATTTTCAGACCAGTTTGATTTTTTTTCGCTTAACATGTGATGCTTTCCCTAATGGAGGCAGTTTTTCCTGTGCAAACCTAAAATAAGTGTGATTTTTGCCATTCGAAAAAGTGATGATAAATTTCGAATAATACACTTTTTAGACGTTTAGACGGGAAAAAACACTCCATTGTAAAGATCAATAATAACTAATCAAACATTAACACCTAACCTAACCTAACTCAAATAATACTAACTAGCCTATGATTTTTTTTTTTTGCATAACAGTTCATTGTTACTTCCACACTCGTTCTGACCCATAGACACAGTAGAAAGGTAAACAATACTTGAATCCACACACAGTCATGTTCTAAACAGGAACTACCTCGTGTACAGGAACTATCTTGTGTAGGTCTCACGGCCTCTTGTAGCTTCCTTATTTTCTTTCTTATGTAAATATTAGCGCCTCCTTGTCCCTTCTGCAGCAGACGGGCCTCTTCTCCCTCCCTCCTCCGGTGCGTCTGCCTCCACCGAACCAGCCTCCCCAGCCTCCCCAGCCTCATCTGCCTCATCTGCCTCACCACAGTCCAGTGTTATCCCCTCCTCAATAGAGCTGGTGGGCCACGCGTCCAGGAGGACTATGAAGCAGTGGGTGTGGGACAAGGAGGCGATGGAGAGAGAGGACAGCACGAGAAGTAAACAAGAGGGAAGGCAGGAGGGTGAGAGGCGAGCGTCTGATGGCCTCCCGGAAGCCTTCCAATATGTGAGTTTGCAGACACACACACACACACACACACACACACACACACACACACACACACACACACACACACACACACACACACACACACACACACACATAAGGATGAATGATAAAAAAAATGTAGCTATGGAGACAGGACAATACGAGTGTAGCTCAGGCCCTGTAAAACACAACTAGGTAGATACACACACACACACAGTCACACACACACACAGTCACATACACACACATACACACCACACACACACACACACACCCCACACACACACACCACACACACACACACACACACACACACACACACACACAGTCACACACACACACAGTCACACACACACACACACACACACACAGTCACACACACACACACACACACACACACACACACACACACACACACACACACACAATTTGTCCTCTGCCCTTCCTCTCTAATCAACTCGTGTCGTCTCTCCTTTCTTTTCCTCCGACCTTCCATGCATTTCACTGCCCGACACTTTTCCTTCCATTTTTTCTTTCTTTTGTTTTTCCCTCCTTTCCTTCTTTACGTAAAACTCTTTTCTCTCTTTCTTTCTTTCTCTCATTTTTTCAATCCTTCCTTTTTTTCTTTATGTTTTGTTTTCCCTGCTTTCCTTCTTTCTTTACGTATATAAATATTTTCTCATGCATACTTTCCCTCCACTTATCCTTCCTTTCTTCCTTTCTCTTTTGTTTTCCCTCCTTTCTTTTTTTCTTTACGTATATAAATATTTTCTCTCTGACTCTCTTTCTCTCATATTTCCTATCTTATTTTCATTTTTATCGCACATCCTTCTTCCAGGTGCCGCTTCTTTCTTCCTTTCTTTCTTTACGTATAAATATTTCCTCTCTTACCTTCTTTCTCTCATATTTCCTATCCTATTTCCATTCTCACCACACATCCTTCTTGCAGGTGCCACCCAACCAGACTTTCACCCCTGTGTTTCTCAAGTTTAGACGCATCCTACACCCTTTCAAGCCTCTTCACGCCCCTTCAACACTTTCAACACCTGCCACACTCTCTCATCACCTCACGCAACTTCTCAACACCGCCGCGTCCTCTCAACTCCACCCTTCACCTGTAAGCCATTGCCAAGCACCCTCGAGCACCCATTTGACTTTCTTTCCCTTTGTCAACACCTTCAAACACACAACCAGTTTTTGTCAACACTTCCCTTCACCTTTTTTTTTTAACACTCCAGCTTTCCTTTTCGACACTTCCATGCAAATATAGCATTTTTCCTAGTAACTACAGCCAGTGCCGTTTCTAGCCTTTTTGGGGCTCTTTGCGAAATGCTGTTAGGGAGCCATATTTTGTAAAACTTTGGTGAGGGGATTTCAAGCCCTCTAAGGTGGTCCGGGGGCACGTCTTTGATATTTAAATGCATCAATCTGGTGCACTTTAAGAGGATAAGAGACTAGATTATAAAAAAAAGGCAAATAATGGCAGCTTAGGACCCCTAGGTGGCTTCGTGTGCCCTATGCAACCGCGTAGTTCACATCTAGTAAGAAACGGCCCTGCCTGTAAACCATTTCAAACTCTCTCTCGATCATCCATTTGAATTTCTTTTATCCCTTTTTTTTATCCACTCAAACACTTCCCTTCAACTTTTTTCAACACTTCAGCATTTCTTTTCGCCATTTCCAAACCCTCTCTATCATCCATTTGACTTTTTTTCCCTTGTCACCCACTCAAACACTTAGGTCGCCTTTTTTTCAACATTCCAGCATTTCTTTTCGCCATTTCCAAACACCTTCGATCATCCATTTGACTTTCCTATCCCTTGCCACCCACCCAAACAATTCACCTTTTTCTCAACACTATCATTCCTTCGGGTGGCACATTACCCCCTTTTTTTGGCCTTACAATCAATCTATCATTCCTTTTCGACACTTCCATGCATATATAACATTTCGCACGTCTTCCTAAGCTTTCAATGCCTCGCTCACCCTACCTTTCAGTGCTTTCACACACACACACAACCAGTTTTTGGCAACACTTTCCTTCATCTTTTATTTCAACACTCCAGCATTCATTTTCGCAATTTCCATGGATACCTAACATTTCGTACCTCTTCTTAGACCTCAATGCCTCTCTCCCCGTACCATCACTCGTCTCACCCTACCTTTCACGCCTTCAGTCCTTGCCAGAAGATCAGTAGTGTGTGTGGAAGGGAACAAAAGACGACCTGCGAGTGAGAAACTGTATTCATTGAGTGTTGTTACAAGTCATCTCGCTGGCACACACACACACACACACACACACACACACACACACACACACACACACACACACACACACACACACACACACACACACACACACACACACACACACACACACACACACACACACACACACACACACACACACACACACGCACGCACGCACGCACGCACGCACGCACGCACGCACGCACGCACGCACGCACGCACGCACGCACGCACGCACGCACGCACGCACGCACGCACGCACGCACGCACGCACGCACGCACGCACGCACATTTTATCAATTTATTTGTGTGGTTTGTTTTACGATCATGATAATTTGGTGTGTGTGTGTGTGTGTGTGTGTGTGTGTGTGTGTGTGTGTGTGTGTGTGTGTCTCCATCAAACTTCTTCATAATGTTAGTAAGGCGGCGTTAACTCCACGTCGTGCTTGGCGGGATATCAGTTAAGGGCGAGGGGCGGAGTTACAGCTTCGAGGAGGAGGAGGAGGAGGAGGAGGAGGAGGAGGAGGAGTTACATTAAAGGGAGGGCAGGAGAGAGATAAGCAGTAAACTGAGGCAGGAATGGAAGGAAAGGCAGAAGAGGCGGACATTCATTTCATCCCTTTGCCGGAGATATGAATCAAGGCAAAACGCCGTATCTTTCCTTTAGAATCTCATGTTTTCATGTGTTTAAAGGAAGGAAATAGAGACGCAAGTTAAGTTTTAGAGTTTATATAATTTTTTCACTTGCGAACGTAAAAAATAGAAATTCAGAAAGTCATCTCTGTACTAATTAGAATCTCATGTTTTCATTTGTTAAAAGGAAGCAAATAGGAGACGCAAGTTTAGTTTTAGAGCTTTATAGATTTTTTTTCCTCCAAACGTAAAGAATAGAAATTCAGAAAGACTTTCCTGTAATATATATAATTTCATGTTTTCACTAGTTAACAGGAAGGAAATAAGAGACGCAAGTTTAGTTTATAGAGTTTTATGTCATTTTTACCCTCCGAACGTAAAAGATAGAAATTCAGAAAGACATCTCTGTACTATTAATTAGAATGTCACGATACACTTTATTCATTTCAGGATGGCTTTAGGGCTTGAGTGAATCTAAACCTCAATGTGTATGCAGTACTGATACCCGCTTAGACTAGATATTAGAACACAATTATCACCTCTTTTAGCACACTGCCCTTCACAAATATGGCATGAAATGAATGCTATCCTAATCAGGTATGACATTTGACCACTTCAAAAATATTAATTGATTTCAAGGCCAGAGTAACTGTTTCACCCTTAGGAAAAATAGTAGAACACGCATTCAACATCTTCGTAGTGTTAGACAGACATCACGACACTATTTTAGTATTTCACATTTTCACGTAAACATAAACAAATTGACGCAACTACCTTCCATCCATTTAACCCCTTGAGGCCCAGAACGTATATTTCCATTGTAATTTTGCTACCCTTGACAATTTTTAGTGACTAAAAGCAATATTTTATAGATATGACCTGTTTAATACCCTTGTCCACTAACTAATTTGGTATATTAAGTTGTTTTTTATAATTTAATGGCTAACAACAGACGATTTTATATAGCAATGGAAAGATCTGGGCGTGAAGGGTTAACTTTCCCCAACAGTTATCCTTCCTTTTCTTCTTTATCTTGTGTTTTCCCTCCTTTCGCTCTTTCTTGACGTATATAACATTTTCTCTCGAGATAATCTGACACTTTCCTCGACTTACACCTCACACTTTTTTTTTTCCAGACCCTCCTTTTTTCCACCTTTGACGCTTAGTATCGCTTCATAGGTCCTCTTCAAATTCGTTTCCTTAGTTAACCCCTTGAGGCCCAGAACGTAATTTCCATTGTACTTTTGGTATACCATAAGACGATTTTGTGAATATAGGCAAGATTTTATAGATATGACCTGTTTAGTATCCTTGTCCACTAGTTAATTTGGTATATTCAGTCACTTTTTGTAATTTTATGGCTAACAACAGAAGGATTTTATATAGCAAAGGAAACATCTGGGCGTGAAGGGGTTAACAATCATGCCAACTCTTCCCTTGTCTATTTCACTTGGGATCTTAATTCCTTGTCTTCTTTGTGTACTAAGTCTTACAGCTCACACTTTCTTTCCAGACCTCGGTGAAGCGCGTGGGCAAGGCGGTGAAGGTCGAAGGTAAAGGCAGTATTCCTAGTTGGAAGGACTACGCCGACCGGGTGGAGGGGTGGAGCCTAAAAGTGTTCCCCCTGGTGTTCGCTGTGGGAAACTTGTGCTACTGGGCGTACTGGCTTGGCCGCAGAAGACGGTAGCCACACTTAAGTCACGTACTAAATAGACTAATAGAGTGACTTTGAGCTACACCAGAACTTCTTATATACAACTTCACAACTTCACCGTCAGAAGACCACGCCAAGTCCTACTCTACGTTCAACCCTACCCTACTACAGTCGCCGCACGTTAAGTTGGCGAAAATGGGGTCCCTTCACCCCCCCCTTCCGAACGCACGGGATTGGCTGAGGTGTTGGGTGTTGGGTGAGAATGCCTTACTCCAAGTTCCGCCTTAAAGCCCCAACACCCAACACCTCGGCCAATCCCGTGCGTTCGGAAGGGGGGAGTGAGGGGTCCAATTTTCGCCAACTTAACGTGCGGCAAGTATATAATATACTCCTCCTCTTCCTCTCCTTCCTACATTTCAACGACCCATTTTCCCTAAGTGGTTCTTGGAGGAGACGAGAGGAAGAGTTTGGTCAAGTGTTGAAATAAAGACCCCGTTAAAGGCTTAACGTACCTGAACACCGTAAAAGAGGCACCAAGAGAGACTTATGAAGGCAATGTTTTCGGTTTTAAGTTTTTCCTTTCTTTTAGTAGTATGTGTGTGTGTGTGTGTGATTGTGTGTGTCTCTCTCTCTCTCTCTCTCTCTCTCTCTCTCTCTCTCTCTCTCTCTCTCTCTCTCTCTCTCTCTCTCTCTCTCTCTCTCTCTCTCGCTACAGGAATCCCAGTTTGCATACTAAGATTCCTGTGACTCGTAATTTCATGCAACTTTACCGTGTTAGGGTGACTTACTTTGAAACTATGTGCGGAAACGACCTTCATTGAGAGAAAAAACTCCTCCTTCTCTTCCTTTTCCTGTACCTCTCTTTACCCCTCCCTCCTCCTCCTCCTCCTCCTCCTCCTCCTCCTCCTCCTCCTCCTCCTCCTCGTCTTTTACAACGTAGCTCCACAACCTTATTACTTTAGTTTTGGACGTGACAAGACAACCGAAAGCCTGAAGTAAAGTAATCGGAAGAAACAATTTGTAGAAGCTCGCAACTCTTCTTTTGGAGAGAGAGAGAGAGAGGAGAGGAGGAGAGAGAGGAGAGAGAGAGGAGAGAGAGAGAGAGAGAGAAGAGAGAGAGAGAGAGAGAGAGAGAGTGTGTATCTGACTTTAAAGGGTTTACGAAGTCTTCAATGTGGGTTATTTATTTTGTTGGTTTTGTTTTGTTTTAGAGTGACATTGAAACTTGCCTTTCTCTGCCGTCCTCTGTGTGTGTGTGTGTGTGTGTGTGTGTGTGTGTGTGTGTGTGTGTGTGTGTGTGTGTGTGTGTGTGTGTGTGTGGAGGAATGACCTATAGAAGTAATACATAAGTCCGTGTTTCACGCCTTGTATCTTAGGACAGAGAGGTACACGCATAAGCATACACAGGTACACGCATAGGCAATACACAGGTACACGCATAGGCAATACACAGGTACACGCATAGGCATACACAGGTACACGCATAGGCATACACAGGTACACGCATAGGCAATACACAGGTACACGCATAGGCAATACACAGGTACACGCATAGGCAATACACAGGTACACGCATAGGCATACACAGGTACACGCATAGGCAATACACAGGTACACGCATAGGCATACACAGGTACACGCATAGGCATACACAGGTACACGCATAGGCATACACAGGTACACACATAGGCATACACAGGTACACCATAGGCATACACAGGTACACGCATAGGCATACACAGGTACACGCATAGGCATACACAGGTACACGCATAGGCATACACAGGTACACGCATAGGCATACACAGGTACACGCATAGGCATACACAGGTACACACATAGGCATACACAGGTACACCATAGGCATACACAGGTACACACATAGGCATACACAGGTACACGCATAGGCATACACAGGTACACGCATAGGCATACACAGGTACACGCATAGGCATACACAGGTACACACATAGGCATACACAGGTACACACATAGGCATACACAGGTACACGCATAGGCATACACAGGTACACGCATAGGCATACACAGGTACACGCATAGGCATACACAGGTACACGCATAGGCATACACAGGTACACGCATAGGCATACACAGGTACAGCGCATAGGCATACACAGGTACACCATAGGCATACACAGGTACACGCATAGGCATACACAGGTACACGCATAAGCATACACAGGTACACGCATAGGCATACACAGGTACACGCATAGGCATACACAGGTACACGCATAGGCATACACAGGTACACGCATAGGCATACACAGGTACACGCATAGGCATACACAGGTACACACAGGCATACACAGGTACACACATAGGCATACACAAGTACACACATAGGCATACACAGGTACAGACGAGAACAGTGACGCGTGTTTACATTACTTGTTTCCACCACATGAGTAAGAATTTGATTGTATGTTATTGTGTCTCTTATAATCAACGTTGACAAGATGTATGAAGGTGACGTGCGTATGTATGTGTGTATGTCATACTGTCACCTGCATCACATACAAATAGATGAGAGTGAACACCTGTTGAGCTCAAGACACGTGGCTACACCAAAATGTTTACACCAGAAGAAAAGAAAGAAATAGAAACCATCATTATTAACGAGTATTTAACATCGCACACACACACACACACACACACACACACACACACACACACACACACACACACACACACACACACACACACACACACACACATAGTCGACGGTATAAGTAAGTAGGAAGGTCAGTTGATATGAGTGTTATTCTTAGCATTACTTTATCATTACGGACACAGTCATGACGTCACGAGGCTGGAGACGGCGAGCCACGTTTAGAACACGATTAAAACACCGACATTCACGGACACTGATTGGTTGGGCAGCCGAGGGGGCGGTGACGCGGTGGTGGTGCGGGATGCTTGCTGGGGTTGTGTGTGTGGCTATTGTTGTGGCTGCTGTTATCACACTACCGTCAATAACACTATAGTCGCCACTGCACTAATGTCGCCAGACGTCATATATTACGAATTTTAGCATAACTTCTGACTAGTATGTGCCACTGAAGAGGCATGCACAGTAGTTTATATTGTGTACATCACACTGTATGTCTTCAGTGGCACATACAAATTATTGGTGATGCTATAATTCGTAATATACGGCGACAGGCGACATTAGTGCAGTGGCGACTATATCATCACTAGTATTATCACTTCTTTCATTATCATTGTATTATTAACATCACTAGTATCATTGTTGCTGTTATCAGTATTCGTATTACTATTGTTATTACTGTTATTATAAGCATTGTTATTGTGGTTAGGGTTGGTTGTGATCCTCGTGAGCAGCCTCGCCACTCACGCCCGCGAGGCTTTGTCCTTCACCGCACGATGGCTTAACTGTCAGATAAATAACCTGTCGGTGGTTCCTTGCTGTCCTCTTAATAGCATCCGAGAATGTCCATTAATATAAGGCAACAGTACTTTTTTTTCTTCGAGAGTACTTTTTTTTCTTGCACGAGAGTTTGATCGCTTTTGGGGCGTTGCAGTGAGGCGTGTGATCCGTGGAGGAGTAACTTAGCCTGGCGCCCTTGATCCTGCAGGGGCGGGGCGGGGCGGGCGCGTCCTGCCTCGCCTCACAACACCTGCAGGTTCTCGCACGACTTGGCTTTGCGGTCTTTGTTGAGAAGTTTGTTGAGGATTCCCTTGACGCGGAAGCTGTTCTTGTGCCGCAGTTTGCTCACGTTGCCGCCGGGGAAGGGTGTGGTGGTGCCGCCCACGCTGTTGGTGGGAGACATGTCCGCGCTGCCGCCGCTAGGGACTGTGCTGAAGCCCTCCCCGCTGCCTGTCCGCGCTTGTTGCTTCAGGCGGATCTGTGGGCGAGACGACAAAGGAAAAGCACATCACTCGTGTTCTGACCCCATGTGGCCCTGTTTTGTGGGATCAGCAAAACACTATCAGAAAAACCAATGTCATTCGCTGGATGTTAACATGATTATTCTGTAACTATTTGGCTTATGAATTAAGTTACTGTTTCACTTTAAGATTTCAGTGCATGGTTGATTTGAAGCATAAACACATTATATTCGCCGCACATTAAGTTGGCGAAAATGGGCCCCCTTCACTTCCCCCTTCCAAACGCACGGGATTGGCTGAGGTGTTGGGTGTGGGTGAGAATGCCTTACTCCAAGTTCCGCCCTAAAGCCCCAACACCCAACACCTCAGCCAATCCCGTGCGTTCGGAAGGGGGGAGTGAAGGGGCTAATTTTCGCCAACTTAACGTGCGGCGAGTTATGAGCGTTTTGGGACTTATGGTACGCTGTAAACCCACCTGCGTCAGGATGCCCACCAGCAGCTCGTCTACATTGTGGTCGAAGCCGGCGCTCACCTCGATGAACTTACACTCATAGGTGGTGGCCAGCGTGCGGCCCTCTGGCGGTGAAGGAGAGAAACAGACATTAGACTCTGGTAGGATCTAACACGGATCAGTCTACTTGTACACCTGTTCCCAGTGTCGGGTTGTAATGCAGAGGTGTTGATAGCAGTCTTGGATTTTATTGGTCAGGGCGTTATTGATTGTCTTGAGTTATTATAATGGTATGTTCCTCGGGGTCAAGGGTGAATCTGGTATCAAAATAGTGTCCACGCAGAGGCGAACGTTCCTTTGGGTTTATGATAACGATTGAGTGTCGTGTCTGTAGGAGAAACTTGAGTCGCCCACCTCAACATCGTAAAGAATTTTTTTGTTCCATGATGCTGAAAAGGGACAACAAATCCTCTTGTATACAAGCACAGCACACGCGGCCGTCGCATACGATGCAAGAAGATAAGAAACCTAAGAAAGGAAAATAATAGAATAGCCTACAGGCGCTATAGGCTCAAAACATAAAAGAAAAAGGATATCTTTGCTTAACTATGTCCAGTTTGCTTTTATGTTTATTCTAATGGAAATACAAAAAAGAGGGGCAGAAATCGTGTAAATTCCTAAACCCAAAAGGGACAGAAATGGCGGCTTAAATTCCTAAACCCAAAAGGGACAAGCGGCGTAAACTCCTAAACCCAAAAGGGACAGAAAACGTGTAAATTCCAAAACCCAGCTCAGTAATACACAAAGTCAACGAGAAGTCATAACATTACTTCTGTCCCAGTCGTCAGTCATCACCTCAGTCACACCCATCTCACCTGCCGTGTTGACGACTCTGGTGCGCTCAAGGTCAGTCTTGTTGCCCACGAGGATCACGGCGCGATGGGTGACGCAGCCGAGGGACCACACCTTGCCCAGGGCTGTCGACGCGGCCTTGAAGCTCTCGCGGTCACTGACGCTGTACACCACCACCCAGCCGTGTGCATGACCCTCGCGCTGGGGGAGAGTGAAGATCCCAAGTGAAATAGAGATAGACAAGATAGACATGTTTAGTGAATAGTGTAGTGTAGTGTAGTGTGTGGCTTGGCGTGTTTATAGAAAAAGGGAGCTGGGAGAAAAGAACACAAAGAAGACAAGGAATAGGATCCCAAAGTGAAATAGCCAAGGGAAGAGTTGACTAGATTGTTAACTAAGGAGACGAAGTTAAAGAGGAGTTACATTGGAGGAAGGAGGAGAAGAGAGTGGAGAAAGGATGGGGAATAATGGAAGGGATAGGAATAATGGTGATGGTTGGGGTATAAGGGATGGGGCTGTGGTTGAAATAGTGGAAGGGGTATATGGGGTGGGATTGTGGTGGGGATATTGTAAATGATGGGGATTGTCGAGGGGGTAATGTAAAGGGTGGGGCTGCATGAAGCGATATACTAAGCGTCAAAGGTCGCAAGAAGAAGAAGAAGAGACGCCCGACCAGTGTCATGAGATAAAAACGAGTCATGTTAGTCAGGTTCGCACGTCCCGGCCAGGTGCAGGAATCGCAATGTGATGATAATGGAAAAGAAAGAGGATGAAAAAAAGAATGAAAAAAACCCTCAAGGAATAACTTTAAACCTCACCTGGGGTCAAATATAGGATATCATAAGTACGGGTTGCCTGAAAACAATAAAAAATTAGATTCAAAATAGTAAAAAAAATTAGAAATCGTAAAAAAATAATCTTAAATAAAAAAAATAGAATAAAAGATCTAAAAAATAATAATCTTGATAAAGTCGTGAGAGGCGTGAAAAAATAATATATTAAGTTCATGGCCTTAGCTCCGCCATTCCTATTTTTGAACACTGGAGTCATAGAAATGAAGTTAGATTTTTGGATAGCGTGGAACAGTCGCTTACATAAGAATCTAAGGCCAAGGGAATTACGACCTCTATTCCCTTTGGCCTTGGAAGAATCTATGCGAGTGAATGAGAATGTCGCAACAGCTTTATACATACATTCAACGTTCATGGAAATGGTTCGGTAGCCCCCAAGGATAGTATAGGATCCTTTACATATTATCCTTGGTGCCCCCCGTCCCCCCCCCCCCCCGTCACACATTATAGAGCCCGTCGCAGCATGACCTCCAGTGGGCGTCTGAAAGGTCGGTCGGACAGTTACTCTTTGTATTCTATAAAGCAATATTTTTCCGTCAACAGCAACACCAGCAGCAACACTAACATCATTATAGCATCATTATTAACAACAGCAACAACAATAGCAATGATAATGAATATACATAGTGATAGCAATGATAATAATAAGTGATGATGGTAATAATAATAATAATGATAATTGTGTAGACATACTGACAGGTGTAAAAACGGGCGATGAAGGAGACACGGCCTGGGCGATAATGATGAAAATGATAATAAAAATAATCCAGTAGTAGTAATAATGAAACTAGTGGCATTAAGGAACTATAACACTGATAGCAACAATAATGAAGGACATAATACACGGCATACAAGTTATAAAAAAATGATCATAGTAGTAATAATAGTGAAAATAGTAAAAACACACACACACACACACACACACACACACACAACACACACACACATACACACAACACAACCACACACACACACACAACACACACAACACCCCACACACACAACACACACACACACACACACACACACACACACACACATACACACAAACACAAACATATAGCAAGCAAGCAAGGAGGAAAATGGGAATAGGAAGGAGGAGGAGGAGGGGGAGGAAAACCGGAGGAGGAGGGGGAAGAGGAAGAAGAATAACGGGTAGTAAGGAGGAGGAGGAACAAGAGGAGGGATCGGTAGGAAGAAGAGGAAAAGGAGGAGGAGGAGGAGGGGGTTGGGGGGTCTGGGAAATTTAGGGAAAGGGTTGGATAAAGAACTATACCACTGATAGCAGCAATAATGAAGGACATATAACACGGCATGCAAGGTCAGAGGCTCGCCAGCTAGACGTGCGTGTGCGTGGGAGCGTCAGGTGGGAACGACAGGTGAGGTACTAATGACGCTAATCAAGGCAGCCCACACTCGCTTTTATGGCGAGATATTTGATTATAGAGTCCCAATATTTCCGTTATTGGGAGTTTTTGGCCTTAATTGACAGTAAAAGTGTGTGTGACTGTGTGTGTGTGTGCGTGACTGTGTGTGTGTGTGTGTGCGTGACTGTGTGTCTGTGTGTGTGAATTAATTTTCGTAGGTTATTGTTGTTTATTTTTTGCTTCGTCCTGCCTTATAATGGCGTGTGTGTGTGTGTGTGTTGTGTATGTGTGTGTGTGTGTGTGTGTGTGTGTGTATGTGTGTTGTGTGTGGGGTGTGTGTTGTGTGTGTGTGTTGTGTATGTGTGTGTGTGGGTGTGTATGTGTGTTGTGTGTGTGTGTGTGTGTGTGTGTGTTGTGTGTGTGTGTGTGTGTTGGGTGTGTTGGTTGTGTGTGTGTAGTGTGTGTGTGTGTGTGTGGTGTGTGTGTGTGTGTGTGTGGTGTGTGTGTGGTGTGTGTTGTGTGTGTGTGTGTGGTGTGGGGTGTTGTGTGTGTGTGTGTGTGTGTGTGTGTGTGGTGTTGTGTGTGTGGTGTGTGTGAGTGTGTGTGTGTGTGTGTGTGGTGTGTGTGTGTGTGTTGTGTGTGTGTGTGTGTGGGTGTGTGTGTGTTGTGTGTGTGTGTGTGTGTGTGTGTGTGTGGGTGTGTATGTGTGTTGTGTGTGTGTGTGTTGTGTGTGTGTGGGGTGACAGTGTGTGTGTGTGTCTAGGAAAACCGAAAGCATTGCAGTCATTATTCTTTTCTGCAATTGTTTTGTTTGTTTGTTTCGCGGAAGGTTAATACCATGGTAATCATTATGGTCCTGTATAACATCTCAAGGGTAAGCTGAAATAAATCCCTGCCTTGTGATGGGAACAAGTGAGGACTCCATGTAATCCACACCAATGAATACTTTTCCTTTTCTCTCGTTACAAAGTCATGTCAAGTTATTAAGATTGTTGGGTGACGCTCTATAAAGTCTTAAAGGATTGAAGTGTAAGTACATACAATAATACATGCACATAATATACATAATATTATCCCTTATCTTCCTATAAACCCACTTAAATCACCCTAAACCTCCCCTAAAACCCCTAAAACTCACATATTTTCTCCCTTACCCTCTCTACAAAAACCCACTAAAATCACTCTCATACACCCTTAAAAACTCCCAAAATTTTCCCTTATCCTATAAAATCCCCTTAAAACTCCCCTAACGCACATAATACATGATATACATAATACTAATGTACATACGCCTACGTATTCAAATCACAGTACAGATTCAGAAGTATGCAGTGTGCTCCTATTTAACTTTTGTATTCAGGATATTAAGACGTGTCCAATGATATAAAGAAAAAATAAATATATGGATGTGCAAAGTATACAATTGATTAATAAAGAAAAACTGTCGTTGTCTTATACATAATCGCAGCCGTTTATTTATAGTTCACAAGGGCTCAGTCATTTGTAAATACTGTAAATACTGGTTAGCCTAAGGTTCGCATTTTTACCTACATAGCCTAATTGTGTGATAGATGCAGCTATTTTCATTTCCAGACGAATATGTACATTGTTTTATTGTTATGTCCACATCTTTATTACTCTTAACAAAGCGTGTGGTCTATATAGATGTATACGTATCTATAGATTGTTATTTCCAACCCTCAATAGCGAACAAAGGTGCACACATATACTGGTAAACAATGCCGGGTAGAGAAGGGGTTGTAGCAGCATAACCCTCTATTGCCTTTATATTACACAATAATCTAATAACCACAACTACGCCACACGCCCACTTGTACATTGAGCGATTGATAGGAACACGGAGTAAGGTAACAAGATACTGCTCGTCATATACTGATTCAATAAAAATAACGAGTTCTGACTTCTTCTTCTTCTTGTGACCTTTGACGCTTAGTATCGCTTCATGGGTCCTCTGCAACTTCGTCTCCTTAGTTAACAATCTTGTCAACTCTTCCCTTGGTATTTTCATTTGGGATTGGCGAAATAAAATACTGCAGACGGTTTACGGTCATTTCGCCCACACGTCAATTCGCCCACATGTAAGAGTCAATTCGCCCACTCTAAAGTCAATTCACCAGTAACCTTGGGCGAAATGACTCCATAGTGTGAGCGAAATGACTCCATGGTGTGGCGAAATGGCATGTGGGCGAAATGACCGGATACCCTGCAGACGACGCCGCGAGATCAGCCCACCACGAGCTACCACGAGCCGCAGCGAGAGACCTCTGACGGGCAGCGGTGAAAACAACCATGTCAACAAACAGGGATCGTGGGCAGTTTAAGCGCAGTGTGACGGTCGTGTTTTACCTGGGATTGCTTTATAGTGCATTGATAAGCCTTGTAGTGTGTCGTGGGACCTTGTGAAGTATCAAGGGGTCTGTGTGTGTCCTGATAACGGGTGTAAGGATGGAGGGCGCGGTGTGTTAGCCGAGCAGGAGGGGTGATGGCGAGAACTGTTCAAGGCGGTGACTACAAATGCGTGCCTGGTGAGTGTGTCTCCTCTTTTATTTTTTGAACTTTCTATGAGTACTTAGCAGACCAGAGGGATCATAACAACGCTGTATTGTTGCAAATGTATTGAGGCAAAACTACTAACCAACTAATCTGGTATATTGCTAGTTTTGTAACGTTACACTAAGCTGTTATAGGTTCACGCGGTTCCTATGGGAGTACGAAATATTACTAGCTAAAAGTATTACGAGTGTGTGTGTGTGTGTGATAATTGCTGTGATCAATATGATAGTGATAATAGTGATAATAGTGATAATAGTGATAAGAATATTTAGAAATGGCAGAAGTGTTCCAATTACTGACACCACCACTCGGTAACAGCCTGACAGGACATGCTAAGATAATTGCGAGGGATATGAACTCAAAAGTGTGCACGTTCCCAGCCAGAGCATTTCAATTATTCAGCACCACAAATGAAGGAGAGTGTTTCTATTTCGCTTCTATATCCACCTCCCACCCTCTGCCCCTCTACTCCACTCCCGCCCACTTGCCAGTTGAGAACAAAGGGTGAAATGGACGGGAAAAGAATAAGCCAGGCGTCGGAGGTGGTGGAGGAGTATTGCTCGTGGCTTTAAGGGCGTGTGTTGTTGGATTTAGATAATGTATATGTCTGTGTGTGTCTGTGTGTGTTTGTGTGTTGTGTTGTGTTGTGTGTGTGTGTTTTGTGTTGTGTGTGTGTGTGTGTGTTTTGTGTTGTGTTGTGTTGTGTGTGTGTGTCTGTGTGTTGTGTCTGTGTGTGTTTGTGTGTTGTGTGTGTGTGTGTGTGTTGTGTCTGTGTGTGTTTGGTGTGTGTGTGTGTGTGTGTGTCCCTATGAACGTGCTATTGTATATTATTTCGCAGGAAGTGTAATTGGACATCGAACGCGTTTTTAATTAACGGCAGTTAGGTACGAGGTTTTGTTTACGCGAGGCTATGATCAAGTTAATGTATCGTGGCATTCCCAGATATGATACAAAAGGGTGGAATGGTTGCTGAAACAGTGTAAATATTTTTGTTATTTGAGTTAAGACCAAAAAATTGAAGTCATATACGATGAATGCGTCATTTGTTCAGATAAAGCGAGTATTGTTGAGCCTTGTTAGGTACGTATATGCGTGCTGTGTTTCCGGCACCTGAGCGCTGTGCCATCACCACCGCCCACCACCATCACCACCACCTCCCACCGCCACCACCACAACAACCACCCACCACCATCACCACCATCACAACCATCACAACCATCACAACCAAATCAATTCAGATCAGTTCAATCATCACTGCGTACCTCTGCCTTCAACGCTGTCACCACAATCATCACTCCCATCTTCACAGCCACGTATCGCTTTCGCCATCACCACCATCAGCATCACCATCACCACCACTACCTCCATTATTACTGTCATTACCACCATTGTATCACCATTGACACCACCACCTCCATTACTATGTCATCACCAGCATATTACCATCACCACCATAACGTTGCCATTACCACCATTGCATCACCATCGACACCACCACCTCCATTACTATGTCATTACCAGCATATTACCATCACCACCACAACGTTGCCATTACCACCATTACACCACCATCGACACCACTACCACCTCCATTACCATGTCATCACCAGCATATTACCATCACCACCATAACGCTGCCATTTCCAACATTGCACCACCACCACTACCACCACCTCCATTACTATGTCATCACCAATATATTATCATCACCACCATTGCATCACCACCACCACTATAACAGCGGATCGACATCATGAAAGCTTTACGGAGAAATGGCTAAAGAGGATTATTTTCTCGTTTCTTAAAATTGGCTGGATTTCCCGGGTGACTGGAACGACTTAGAAACAAAAAGGGGGAAAAAAATAGCACGCAATTGAGGCTACAACGAAATAGGACCATTGCGGCTACATGAAGTAATTTTCCAGCGAGGACGGTGCTTCAATTTATATCTTTTTCCCTTAATGTCAGGAAATTTTGTGGGAGGTGTGATGCTTTTCCTGGCTCTCAGACGTGACTGGACTGCTTGGAGTGCACGAAGCAGCTGGTATATAGGCGCGCTAAACTTCTTGTGACCTTTGACGCTTAGTATCGCATCATAGGTCCTCTACAACTTCGTCTCCTTAGTTAACAATCATGTCAACTCTTCCCTTGGTTATTTCACTTGGTATCTAAATTCCTTGTCTTCTTTTGTGTTCTTTTCTCCCAGCAACTAGGAGTGAAGGTGTGTTTGGGTGGGGCAGGGATGCGACAGGGACAGAGAAGCTTTCAGATGCAGGCCACGGAAACTCAAAGGCTTCGTGCAGGAGATGAGATGAGGCGTGGATGAAAGATGAAGCTCTATCCTCATTTCTGCATCATTTTCATCATCATTTTCTATTATCATCATCTTCCTGTCTTCCTCTAGTCTCTCTAGGTCCTCTATTTCATGTCCTTCCTATTTTTACCTCTATTGCCCCTAGCACTTTTCAATCTCCATTCCTTCCTCTCCTCCCTTACTCTACCTCCTGGCTGCCAGCGTCGCCTTTAGAAGCTATTGCAGTGAAGGAAAACCATTAGAAAGGTCTCCGGAATGGGCGACACGAGGGAAGGATGAAGGAAATGAAGGAAAGGAACGGGAAAATGAGGTAAAAGAGACAAAGTGATGGAAGAAGGAGGAAGAAGGAATGATACGGGGTGAAGGATGAAGGACAAGAAAAGGGGAGATGAAGCAAAAGAGACAAACTGATGGAAGAGGGAGGGAAGAAGTAAGGATATGGGAGATGGATGAAGGGACAGGAAAGGTAAAATGAGGTAAAAGAGACAAACTGATGGAAGAGGGAGGGAAGAAGGAATTATACGGGGAGAACGATGAAGGACAAGAAAAGGGGAGATGAAGCAAAAGAGACAAACTGATGGAAGAGGGAGGGAGGAAGGAAGGATAGGGATGTGGCAAGGAAAGGGTGATGAGTGATGAGGGATGGGGGGAAGAAAGATTGGTATACAGGAGATGAAAAAGGGGAGGAAGGTAGATGATTAGGTAGGGATTGGAGGGGCGACGAGGGAGTGAAAGGAAAAAAGTACTCACCACGATTGCTTGAGTTATATCCTGCAGGTGAATAAAGACCAGCTCCGCCTCCTCCCCTTCCAGCACCACAGACACACTGCGCTCTGCTCCTCCTTCGTCTGTGCCTGCGTCAGGAGAGAGAGAGAGAGAGAGAGAGAGAGAGAGAGAGAGAGAGAGGAAGAGAGAGAGAGGAAGAGAGAGAGAAAAAAACTGGTTGATGTAAATGTTCCCAGGTTCATTTTTTTCCCCTAAGCAAACTTGTATTATTGTTGTTAAATTTTTGTTGTATTTGAATGGAAATGGGTTTGTATGTGTGCAGATGTGTGTGTGTGTGTGTGCCTATGTGTGTGTGTGTGCGTGTGTGCGTGTGTGTGTGCCTGTGTGTGTGTGTGTGTGTGTGTGTGTGTGTGTGTGTGTGCGTGTGTGCGTGTGTGTGTGCCTGTGTGTGTGTGTGTGTGTGTGTGTGTGTGTGTGTGTGATAAGAGGAAGGGAGAGAATCGTGATGTAATCTAATGATGGTGGTTAAAGACTCGGACTAGAAAAAGGAAATGCGAAAAGCACCACATTTTCCTCTCTTCTTCTCTCTCCTCTCTCTCTCTCTCTCTCTCTCTCTCTCTCTCTCTCTCTTCTCTCTCTCTCTCCTCTCTCTCTCTCTCTCTCTCCTCTCTCTCTCTCTCTCTCTCTCCTCTCTCTCTCTCTCTCTCTCTCTCTCTCTCTCTTCTCTCTCTCTCTCTCTCTCTCTCTCTCTCTCTCTCTCTCTCTCTCTCTCTCTCTGGTTCAAAAGTTATTTAAGTCATAGAAAGCAATATACATCATATAATAATACATCATCTCCTTATAATGACATCACATGTGGAGTACCCCAGGGTTCAATTCTTGGTCCTGTACTTTTCTTAATATACATAAATGACATCATTCGTAGCAGTAATAAACTTAAATTCATACTTTTCGCTGATGATACCACAATCTTCATTCAAGGCCACAATCTTGAAAATATTACAATTACGTTGAATGAAGAATTAAATAAAGTTTAAAATTAGATTAAGAGCAACAAATTAACTTTAAATATTAACAAAACTTGCGTTATGGTTTCCAGTCCCCTTATGACTCAGCCAGTACACACACAAATAAAGATAAATAATCTATCATTACATGAGGTTTTCGAATTTAAATTTCTAGGGATATATATAGATAGTAAGTTGAAATGGAAAGAACATATTGATATGGTGAAATCTAGGATATCGTTATACACAGGCATACTTTACAGACTAAGGCACTATTTGAATGTAAAATGTTTACTACAAGTTTATTTTACCCTAATATATCCACATCTTTTATATTGTTCATCTTTATGGGGAGGTGCCTATAAAACCTTCATTGACAGCCTCTTTATTAGTCAGAAAAAGTTGTTACGTGTTATGTTCTTTAAAAATCGTTATGATCATACCATCAGTATTTTCCGAGACTTCAAGTTATTAAAGCTTCCAGATATCATACTCCTTCAAACCAATCTTTTTGTACATAAATCCATACACTCTTTACCTTTAGACCTTGGCTTTAGAGCAATACCCTACAATGTAACCCGAAAACCACATGATTTACGTATACCATTGTGCAGGACATCACATGCACAACAGAGTATCTTGTCAAGAGGAACTAAAAGCTGGAACAACTTACCAGAACATTTTATTACTGATGAAAACTTAATATCTTTCAAACGTAACTTGATAAAAAGCATGCTTGACAAATACAATGAAAATTTATAAACTCTTTACAACCATAAGTGTCATATTGTGTATTTTGAAATTTCACTGTTATGTGTTTTTTTTTTTTACATTATTGGCCATTGCACATTATTCCAAATGATAGGATAGTTTTTTTTTTTTTTTTTTTTTTTCTCTTTGCGTGTTTTTTTTTTATGGTTATTAAGATTTTTTTTTTTATGCATTTAAAATGATTGGTTTACTATTGTTAACTTCCATATTATCATCCATAAAATGTTATATTTTCAAAATGGCCTGACCAGTCCCTTGCTATGTTATTATGTAAGCTTTCAGGTCCTATAAAAGCTTCGGCTTATTGGACCTGGCTTTATCACTATATGTAATATGTTCATATGTACAAAACTACATGGCCAAATAAATATATCAATATCAATCTCTCTCTCTAGTGCACAGCTGTTAGAGGATTTTATTTTTTATCGTAACAAGGGGAGTGTCAATTTTTGTTTTATTCAAGTGAGTGCAGATTTTTATTGGTGTGTTCGCATGCAAGCTGGGACGAGTTGGGCGTCTGGGTATACATGCACAGGGGACGGCAGGGGTTACGTCACCATGGTTACGGGAGCATTGCATTGGGGCTCGATGGGCTAGTATAGATTGCATGTCGAGGAGAGAGAGAGAGAGAGAGAGAGAGAGAGAGAGAGAGAGAGAGAGAGAGAGAGAGAGAGAGAGAGAGAGAGAGAGAGAGAGAGAGAGAGACGAAGACACGAAGAAAATGGTTCAAAAAGACTAAAAACCAGATAAACACGGATCGAGAAGACAAAAAGTGAAGACATACAGGTTCTATACGAGAAGTAAGAGGAGGCCAACAATTGATTAAGTCTTCCCTACAGAGGATAAAGAAGGGAGGAAGGTCTCTATGTTTCAGGGTCATCCTCTTGGGAGTCGTTGCTCGGAAAGGAACAGTGAGGAGAAGGAAAAAGGGACGACAGAGAAGAATTTGCCTGAGTCCCCGTGGAGTCGCTGAAAGAGGAGGAGTAGGTTTTATTTTTCAAGTCCTGGAAGAAGTGAGGGGAAAGTGGGAGGGAAAGAGGAGCGTCGTCTCTTGGGATTGCTCATAGAGGGAAGGAAGGGGAAGAGTTTACATTATCTGAAGAAGGGAAAAGGGTATCGTAGGTGAGGACATCGTTTTAGGGGGGAAGGGAGAGGAAAAGAGGGGAAGAGTTTACATTTTCTGAAGAAGGGAAGAGGGTATCGTAGGTGAGGACATCGTTTTTTTGGGGGAAGAGAGGGGAAGAGTTTACATTTTCTGAAGAAGGGAGGAGGGTATCGTAGTTGAGGACATCGTTTTAGGGGGGAAGGAAGAGGAAAAAAGAAAAAGAGTTTACAATTTCTGAAGAAGGGAAGAGGGTATCGTAGGTGAGGACATCGTTTTAGGGGAAGGCGTTGTAGGGTGTTGAGGAAGAAGGGGTGGGGGTGGTTGTTTTGGCGGGAACTTCGTCGTGTGGAAGGAGAAGCGAGAGGGGAAGGAGAAGCGAGAGGGGGAGGGAGGGGAGAGAACGCGAGTCCTAATGGAAGATGACGGGGCGAGAGGGAGAGAGGGGGGGGGATGACGTCTTGAAAGGAGGCTAGAGGGAGAAGGAAGGGCGTGGCTCACAACTGGTCGTCGGCAGGTCGTAGAGAGAGAGGGGAAAGGGGTCGTCTGAAAAGGAGGGGAGAGGAGGAAGGAAAGGGGGGGGTACATAACTGGTCGTCGGAAGGTCGTAGAGAGAGAGAAAGGGGGAGGAAAGGGGACGTTTTAAAAGGAAGGGGGAGGTACATAACTAGTCGTCGTGGCAGGTCGTGGTCTTACCTGGAGAGTCGTCGTAGGCACACATGTACTCTGAGGTCATGAACTGCGTGATGAGCGTTGCCTTGCCGACCCCCGGACCCCCGATCATGACGACGCGGTGATGGGGCGGCGGCGTGGGGGTGGCGACCTTGCTGCACCCGGGCGTGGAGGGCATCGACCCCACGCTGCACACACACACACACACACACACACACACACACACACACCACACACACACACACACCAAAAAGAGGATGTTATGACCAGGAAATGATAACCCTAACACTATTATGCCCCACCAAAGGACGAAAACACTATTATCATAGGTCATTAAGGGAACAAGTTTTGAACAAGTTTTGAAGACTCGTAGAATACCAACGGGAACATCCACTAAAAACATCAACTGCTCTATTTTTTTACCCTTGGTCAGTCCTTTGTGATGTAAAAAAAACCATAAAGATATAAATAGACAGATAAAAAACCATAAAGATATAAATAGACAGATAAAAAACCATAAAGATATAAATAGACAGATAAAAAACCATAAAGATATAAATAGACAGATAAAAAACCATAAAGATATAAATAGACAGATAAAAAACCATAAAGATATAAATAGACAGATAAAAAACCATAAAGATATAAATAGACAGATAAAAAACCATAAAGATATAAATAGACAGATAAAAAACCATAAAGATATAAATAGACTAAGGATAAATTAGCCACGAGTATTGCAAACATCTCTGCTCTTCTCATGCGTTTTATGAATCTCCTCAATTACTTTATTATTCACACTTCCCCCTATCCTTACGTCCTTCCATCCACCCACAGGCCTCTTCATCCTTCTCCCTTTCTATTCATCCCCTCACAACTCTCTTCTATTTAATTCCTAACCCTTCTAACTATTCTTATAACTAATTTATATTTCTTCCTATCTATTCAACTAACCCATACCCTCACAATGCCCTTCTATTTAATTCCTAACCCTTCTAACTATTCTTATAACTAATTTATACTTCTTCCTATCTATTCAACTAACCCATACCCTCACAATGCCCTTCTATTTAATTCCTAACCCTTCTAACTATTCTTATAACTAATTTATACTTCTTCCTATCTATTCAACTAACCCATACCCTCACAATGCCCTTCTATTTAATTCCTAACCCTTCTAACTATTCTTATAACTAATTTATACTTCTTCCTATCTATTCAACTAACCCATACCCTCACAATGCCCTTCCATATCATTCCTAACCCTTCTAACTATTCTTACTCTTACTAATTTATACTTCTTCCTATCTATTCAACTAACCCATACTCTCACAACGCCCTTCCATTTTATTCCTAACCCTTCTAACTATTCTTATTCTTACTAATTTATACTTCTTCCTATCTATTCAACTAACCCATACCCTCACAACTCCCTTCCATATCATTCCTAACCCTTCTAACTATTCTTATTCTTACTAATTTATACTTCTTCCTATCTATTCAACTAACCCATACCCTCACAACACCCTTCCATATCATTCCTAACCCTTCTAACTATACTTCTTCTAACTAACTTCTCCCTAACTATTTCACTCTAACCCTTCTTCTATCTCAAGGGAGTGACTGCCGGACTCTTTCTTTATAACCAAGGGAAAGGAACGAAACCAGCAACAGTGAAAAGAAAGGAAAATAACAAATAGTAGCAATAGGCTGATTGTTACCTGGGGAGGCGCTCTCTGCTGCAGTGAAAAGAAAGAAAACAGTGAAAAGAAAGCAAAAGAACACAGGGAAATAGTGAAAATAAGCTAAATAACAGATAGTACTAGTAGTAATAGTTCTGATTGTTACCTGGGAAGGCGCTCTCTGCTGCAGGAGGAGACAGGGGAAACAAAAGAACACCACTGAAAAGAAAGCAAAAGAACACCAGAAAACAGTGACAAGAAAGCAAAGAACACTTAAAACAGTGACAGAAAGCAAAATAACATCAGAAAACAGTGACAAGAAAGCAAAATAACATCAAAAACAGTGACAAGAAAGCAAAATAACATCAGAAACCAGTGACAGAGCAAAAGAGCACCAGAAAACAGTGACAAGAGCAAAATAACACCAGAAAACAGTGACAGAAGCAAAAGAGCACCAGAAAACAGTGACAAGAGCAAAATAACCCCCAAAAAACAGTGACAAGAGCAAAAGAGCACCGAAAACAGTGACAAGAGCAAAATAACCAGAAACATGACAAGAGCAAATAACACCAGAAACAGTGACAAGAAAGCAAAAGACCACCAGAAACAGTGACAAGAGCAAAAGGGCACCGGAAAACAGTGACAAGAAAGCAAAATAACAACAACAAAACAGTGACAAGAGCAAAATAACCAGAAAACAGTGACAAGAGCAAAATAACACCAGAAACAGTGACAAGAAAGCAAAGACCACCAGAAAACAGTGACAAGAGCAAAAGGCACCGGAAAACAGTGACAGGAAAGCAAAATAACAACGAAAAACAGTGACAAGAGACGAAAATAACATCAGAAAACAGTGACAAGAGGCAAAATAACACCAGAAAACAGTGACAAGAAAGAAAAAAAAAGACCACCAGAAACAGTGACAAGAGCAAAAGGGCACCGGAAAAACAGTGACAAGAAAGCAAAATAACAACAGAAAACAGTGACAAGAAAGCAAAATAACATCAGAAAACAGTGCACAAGAAAGCAAAATAACAACAGAAAACAGTGACAAGAAAGCAAAATAACATCAGAAAACAGTGACAAGAAAGCAAAATAACAACAGAAAACAGTGACAAGAAGCAAAATAACATCCAGAAAAACAGTGACAAGAAAGCAAAATAACAACAGAAAACAGTGACAAGAAAGCAAAATAACACACAGAAAACAGTGACAAGAGCAAAAGAGCACCAGAAAACAGTGACAAGAAAGCAAAATAACAACAGAAAACAGTGACAAGAAAGCAGAAAATAACAACAAAAACAGTGACAAGAGCAAAAAGAGCACCAGAAAACAGTGACAAGAGCAAAAGAGCACCAGAAAACAGTGACAAGAGCAAAGAGCACCAGAAAACAGTGACAAGAGCAAAAGAGCACCAGAAAAACAACAGTGACAAGAGCAAAATAACACCAGAAAACAGTGACAAGAAAGCAAAATACACAAAAACAGTGACAAGAAAGCAAAATAACAACAGAAAACAGTGACAAGAAAGCAAAATAACATCAGAAAACAGTGACAAAGAAAGCAAAAATAACAACAGAAAACAGTGACAAGAAAGCAAAATAACACAGAAAACAGTGACAAGAAAGCAAAATAACATCAGAAAACAGTGACAAGAAAGCAAAATAACAACAGAAAACAGTGACAAGAAAGCAAAAAATAACATCAGAAAACAGTGACAAGAAAGCAAAATAACAACAGAAAACAGTGACAAGAAAGCAAAAGAACAACCAGAAAACAGTGACAAGAAAGCAAAATAACAACAGAAAAACAGTGACAAGAAAAGCAAAATAACCAACAGAAAACAGTGACAAGAAAGCAAAATAACAACAGAAAACAGTGACAAAAAGCAAAATAACAACAAACAGAAAACAGTGACAAGAAAGCAAAAATAACAACAAAAACAGTGAAAGAGCAAAAGAGCACCAGAAAACAGTGACAAGAAAGCAAAATAACAACAGAAAAAACAGTGACAAGAGCAAAAGAGCACCAGAAAACAGTGACAAGAGCAAAATAACACCAGAAAACAGTGACAAGAAAGCAAAATAACACCAGAAAACAGTGACAAGAAAGCAAAATAAAAACAGAAACAGTGACAAAAGAAAGAAAAAAGAGCACCAGAAAACATGTGACAAGAGCAAATAAAAAAAACCAAAGAAAAAACAAAAAAAAGTGCAAAAAAAGCAAAATAACACCAGAAAAACAGTGACAAGAAAGCAAAATAACACCAGAAAACAGTGACAAGAAGCAAAATACACCAGAAAACAGTGACAAAAAAGCAAAATAACACCAGAAAAACAAGTGACAAGAAAGCAAAATAACACCAGAAAACAGTGACAAGAAAGCAAAATAACACCAGAAAACAGTGACAAGAAAGCAAAATAACACCAGAAAACAGTGACAAGAGAAAAAAAATAACACCAGAAAACAGTGACAAGAAAGCAAAAAACACCAGAAAACGTGAAAGAAAGCAAAAAACATCAGAAAACAGTGACAAAAAAGCAAAATAAAACAAAAAAGTGCAAGAAAGCAAATAACATCAGAAAAACAGTGACAAGAAAGCAAAATAACAACAGAAAACAGTGACAAGAAAGCAAAAGAACACCAGAAAACTGAAAAGAAAGCAAAAGAACACCAGAAAACAGTGACAAGAAAGCAAAAGAACACCAGAAAACAGTAACAAGAAAGCAAAAGAACACCAGAAAACAGTGAAAAGAGAGCAAAAGAACACCAGAAAACAGTGAAAAGAGCAAAATAACATCAGAAAACAGTGAAAAGAAAGCAAAAGAACACCAATAAACAGTGAAAACAGCAAAAGACTATATATCCTATAGACTAAGGATAAAGTAGCCACGAGTATTACAAACATCTCTGCTCTTCTCATGCGTTTTATGAATCTCCTCAATTACTTCATTATTCACACTTTCCCCCTATCCTTACGTCCTTCCATCCACCCACAGGCCTCTTAATCCTTCTCCCTTTCTATTCATCCCCTCACAACTCTTCTATTTAATTCCTAACCCTTCTAACTATTCTTATTCTTACTAATTTATACTTCTTCCTATCTATTCAACTAACCCATACCCTCACAACGCCCTTCTATTTAATTCCTAACCCTTCTAACTATTCTTATAACTAATTTATACTTGTTCCTATCTATTCAACTAACCCATACCCTCACAACTCTTCTATTTAATTCCTAACCCTTCTAACTATTCTTATTCTTACTAATTTATACTTCTTCCTATCTATTCAACTAACCCATACCCTCACAATGCCCTTCCATATCATTCCTAACCCTTCTAACTATTCTTATTCTTACTAATTTATACTTCTTCCTATCTATTCAACTAACCCATACCCTCACAATGCCCTTCTATTTAATTCCTAACCCTTCTAACTATTCTTACTCTTACTAATTTATACTTCTTCCTATCTATTCAACTATCCCATACCCTCACAATGCCCTTCCATATCATTCCTAATCCTTCTAACTATTCTTACTCTTACTAATTTATACTTCTTCCTATCTATTCAACTATCCCATACCCTCACAACGCCCTTCCATTTTATTCCTAACCCTTCTAACTATACTTCTTCTAACTAACTTCTCCCTAACTATTTCACTCTAACCCTTCTTCTATCTCAAGGGAGTGACTGCCGGACTCTTTCTTTATAACCAAGGGAAAGGAACGAAACCAGCAACAGTGAAAAGAAAGGAAAATAACAAATAGTAGCAATAGGCTGATTGTTACCTGGGGAGGCGCTCTCTGCTGCAGTGAAAAGAAAGAAAACAGTGAAAAGAAAGCAAAAGAACACCAGGAAATAGTGAAAATAGAGCTAAATAACAGATAGTACTAGTAGTAATAGTTCTGATTGTTTACCTGGGAAGGCGCTCTCTGCTGCAGGAGGAGACAGGGGAGAACAAAAGAACACCACTGAAAAGAAAGCAAAAGAACACCAGAAAACAGTGACAAGAAAGCAAAAGAACACCTTAAAACAGTGACAAGAAAGCAAAATAACATCAGAAAACAGTGACAAGAAAGCAAAATAACATCAGAAAACAGTGACAAGAGCAAAAGAGCACCAGAAAACAGTGACAAGAGCAAAATAACCAGAAAACAGTGACAAGAGCAAAAGAGCACCAGAAAACAGTGACAAGAGCAAAATAACCAGAAAACAGTGACAAGAGCAAAATAACCAGAAAACAGTGACAAGAGCAAAATAACCAGAAAACAGTGACAAGAGCAAAATAACACCAGAAAACAGTGACAAGAAAGCAAAAGACCACCAGAAAACAGTGACAAGAGCAAAAGGGCACCGGAAAACAGTGACAAGAAAGCAAAATAACAACAGAAAACAGTGACAAGAGCAAAAGAGCACCAGAAAACAGTGACAAGAAAGCAAAATAACAACAAAACAGTGACAAGAGCAAAAGAGCACCAGAAAACAGTGACAAGAAAGCAAAATAACAACAGAAAACAGTGACAAGAGCAAAAGAGCACCAGAAAACAGTGACAAGAAAGCAAAATAACAACAAAACAGTGACAAGAGCAAAAGAGCACCAGAAAACAGTGACAAGAAAGCAAAATAACAACAGAAAACAGTGACAAGAAAGCAAAATAACAACAGAAAACAGTGACAAGAAAGCAAAATAACAACAGAAAACAGTGACAAGAAAGCAAAATAACAACAGAAAACAGTGACAAGAAAGCAAAATAACAACAGAAAACTGTGACAAGAAAGCAAAAGACCACCAGAAAACAGTGACAAGAAAGCAAAATAACAACAGAAAACAGTGACAAGAAAGCAAAATAACAACAGAAAACAGTGACAAGAAAGCAAAATAACAACAGAAAACAGTGACAAGAAAGCAAAATAACAACAGAAAACAGTGACAAGAAAGCAAAAGACCACCAGAAAACAGTGACAAGAAAGCAAAATAACAACAGAAAACAGTGACAAGAAAGCAAAATAACAACAGAAAACAGTGACAAGAAAGCAAAATAACAACAGAAAACAGTGACAAGAAAGCAAAATAAACAACAGAAAACAGTGACAAGAAAGCAAAAGACCACCAGAAAACAGTGACAAGAAAGCAAAATAACATCAGAAAACAGTGACAAGAAAGCAAAATAACAACAGAAAACAGTGACAAGAAAGCAAAAGAGCACCAGAAAACAGTGACAAGAAAGCAAAATAACAACAGAAAACAGTGACAAGAAAGCAAAATAACAACAGAAAACAGTGAAAAGAGCAAAAGAGCACCAGAAAACAGTGACAAGAAAGCAAAATAACAACAGAAAACAGTGACAAGAAAGCAAAATAACAACAGAAAACAGTGACAAGAAAGCAAAATAACAACAGAAAACAGTGACAAGAGCAAAAGAGCACCAGAAAACAGTGACAAGAGCAAAAGAGCACCAGAAAACAGTGACAAGAGCAAAAGAGCACCAGAAAACAGTGACAAGAATGCAAAATAACAACAGAAAACAGTGACAAGAAAGCAAAAGACCACCAGAAAACAGTGACAAGAAAGCAAAAGACCACCAGAAAACAGTGACAAGAAAGCAAAATAACAACAGAAAACAGTGACAAGAAAGCAAAATAACAACAGAAAACAGTGACAAGAAAGCAAAATAACAACAGAAAACAGTGACAAGAAAGCAAAAGACCACCAGAAAACAGTGACAAGAAAGCAAAATAACAACAGAAAACAGTGACAAGAAAGCAAAATAACAACAGAAAACAGTGACAAGAAAGCAAAATAACAACAGAAAACAGTGACAAGAGCAAAAGAGCACCAGAAAACAGTGACAAGAGCAAAAGAGCACCAGAAAACAGTGACAAGAATGCAAAATAACAACAGAAAACAGTGACAAGAAAGCAAAAGACCACCAGAAAACAGTGACAAGAAAGCAAAAGACCACCAGAAAACAGTGACAAGAAAGCAAAATAACAACAGAAAACAGTGACAAGAAAGCAAAATAACAACAGAAAACAGTGACAAGAGCAAAAGAGCACCAGAAAACAGTGACAAGAGCAAAAGAGCACCAGAAAACAGTGACAAGAAAGCAAAATAACAACAGAAAACAGTGACAAGAAAGCAAAAGACCACCAGAAAACAGTGACAAGAAAGCAAAAGACCACCAGAAAACAGTGACAAGAAAGCAAAATAACAACAGAAAACAGTGAAAAGAGCAAAAGAACACCAGAAAACTGAAAAGAAAGCAAAAGAACACCAGAAAACAGTGACAAGAAAGCAAAAGAACACCAGAAAACAGTGAAAAGAAACCAAAAGAGCATCAGAAAACAGTGACAAGAGAGCAAAAGAACACCAGAAAACAGTAACAAGAAAGCAAAAGAACACCAGAAAACAGTGAAAAGAGAGCAAAAGAACACCAGAAAACAGTGAAAAGAGCAAAATAACATAAGAAAACAGTGAAAAGAAAGCAAAAGAACACCAGAAAACAGTGAAAACAGCAAAAGAACACCAGAAAACTGAAAAGAAAGCAAAAGAACACCAGAAAACAGTGAAAAGAGAGCTAAAGAACATATAATATCAATAGTTCTGATTGTTTACCTGGGAAGGCGCTCTCTGCTGCAGGAGGACACAGTGGAGTTGACGGAGGTGTTGGAGGCGGAGCGGCGAGGGCGGAAAGAGTCTCCCCTGTTCACCACATTGCCCCGCGACGTGATGCTGAACTGCCGTAACCGACATACGCCCGTCTGCAGGGGAAGGGGCTTTAGGGTGTGATAGGGAGGGCACTGAGCCAATATAGGGTGGGGGTGATGAGGAGGGGCGGGAAGAGGATGGATAGAAAGAGTAGGTAAGAGTAGGAAGAGGAACAGAAGTCAGTTGGAAAGAAATAATGAAGAGAATGAAAGGGACGGAAGGAGAGTCAATATAGGTTTGTGAGGATGGGGGTAATGAGGAATAGGGGTGGGAAGAGGCTGGGTGGGAAGAGGAGGAATAGGGGGGGAAGGAAGATGGATAGAAAGAGGAATACATAGGAAGAACAGATAGGAGGAAAGAGGGGCAGGAAGAGGATGAATAGAAAGAGGAGGAAGAGGGCTGGAAGAGGATGGATAGAAAGAGGAGGAAGAGGGCTGGAAAAGGATGGATAGAAAGAGTAGGAAAGAGGAGGAAGAGGATGGATATAAAGAGGAGGAAGAGGGCTGGAAGAGGATGGATAGAAAGAGGAGGAAGAGGGGCAGGAAGAGGATGGATAGAAAGAGGAGAAAGAGGATGGATAGAAAGAGGAGGAAGAGGAGGAAGAGGATGGATAGAAAGAGTAGGGAAGAGGAGGAAGAGGATGGATATAAAGAGGAGGAAAGAGGAGGAAGAGGGCTGGAAGAGGATGGATAGAAAGAGGAGGAAGAGGGGCAGGAAGAGGATGAATAGAAAGTGGAGGAAGAGGGCTGGAAGAGGATGGATAGAAAGAGGAGGAAGAGGGGCAGGAAGAGGATGAATAGAAAGTGGAGGAAGAGGGCTGGAAGAGGATGGATAGAAAGAGTAGAAAAGAGGAGGAAGAGGATGGATAGAAAGAGGAGGAAAGAGGAGGAAGAGGATGGATAGAAAGAGTAAGAAAGAGGAGGAAGAGGATGGATAGAAAGAGTAGGATAGAGGAGGAAGAGGGCTGGAAGAGGATGGATAGAAAGAGGAGGAAAGAAGAGGAACAGGTCAGTTGAAGGGTTGCGAGAGAAGAGGCCAGAAGTTCTTATCCTGCCACTGTAATAAAAAGGCTGCCACACATACCCTATCCGCACTGACGACTGTGATTTAGCAGTGTAATCATGGGTAGTTGTTTCACAGTTCCTGCAGAAAAACTATCCTAATGCTGATAATGCGTAGCTCATACTAGATGGAGCCAGTTCTCAATCTGTCTAACTATCTGTCTGTCTAACCTAGCCTAACCGAATATAGCCTACCCTAACCTATCCTAGCCTAACCTAACCTAACTTTAACTCACCGAACCAGAAAATCATAACATTGCCATTCCTCTCACTCGACAGTATACTTGTGATTCTCAAACTAATTACATCGGTTAGTTTTATTTCTATATAGGGACTGAACAATACGCACAGCAACACAGCAACACTAGTAATAACGAGGCAATCACACTCAACATCGGATATCAAGGAAGGAAAGGACACGACATAATAACATGGAGCTTAGGGTGCTTCAAGATGTTAATCAGAGGACATGGTTGCCTGTAGGGGCTTTACGGACGGTGATGAGAATAGAGGAAGGGGAGGAGGGAGAAAATGAGAGAAGGAAGAGAAGGACAAAGGAGGGAGAAGAGAAAAAGAAAGAAGGAAAGGATATGAAAGGAGGAAGAGGAAGAGGGGAGAAAAACGAGAGAAGGAAGATGATAAAATAGGAGGAGGAGGAGGAGGGGAGAAAATGAGAGAAGGAAGAGGATAAAATAGGAGGAGGAGGAGGAGGGGAGAAAAAGAGAGAAGGAAGAGGAGAAAATAGGAGGAGGAGGAGGAGGGAGAAAAAAAGAGAAGGAAGAGGTTATAAAAGGAGGCAGAAGAGGAAGGAGAAAAAGAGAGAAGGAAGAGGATAAGAAAAGAGGAAGAAGAGGAGGAAGGACACGAGGAGAGAGAAAAAGAGAGAAGGAAGACGAGGAAAAAGAAGGAAGAGGATATAAAAGGAGGAAGAGCATGAGGAAGAGAGATAAAGAGAGAAGGAAGAGGATAAAAAAAGAGGAAGAGGAGGAGGAAGAAGAGGAAAGCCAATAATGCTAAAACCGCCCCAAGAATAACATAAATAACAGTAATCGATAGAGGCAGATTATTAGCTATAAACAGATAGATAAATTGTCCTAGTGTATCGTGCATAGCTAGAAGGGATCAGCATCGGTAATAAAACGTTTATGTATATATAAAAAAATTCAGTGTGTTAATTAATGCATTTAATGGGTAACAAACTGTCTTGAAGGAACGCAAAAATAT
Organism: Chionoecetes opilio; assembly: GCA_016584305.1. Lineage (NCBI taxonomy): Eukaryota > Metazoa > Arthropoda > Malacostraca > Decapoda > Majidae > Chionoecetes > Chionoecetes opilio. The sequence continues at coordinate 445,756 of JACEEZ010019218.1, forward strand.
GGAAACAAATAAATAATTAAAATAATGAGAGAATGTTCGATTTTTGGAAAAGCTCAACAAACCTGAAATGCCTTTGATGACCTTAAACAGGAAAATTAATGGTTACAATTAGCAACACATTAATTTTTGAGGTGTTTCCTAATTGATTCATGAAGGTATTAATGATGAATGTTAATGATCATTTATTTTTTTGGAAAAGCACAACAAACTAAAAATGTGTTTGATTACCATATACAAAAATGTGAATGGTTATAATTAGCAACACATTAATTTTCGAGGTGTCTCCTAATTGCTTCATGAAGGTGCTATACTCGCCGCACGTTAAGTTGGCGAAGATGGGGCCCCTTCACTCCCCCCTTCCGAACGCACGGGATTGGCTGAGGTGTTGGGTGTTGGGGCTTTAGGGCGGAACTTGGAGTAAGGCATTCTCACCCAACACCCAACACCTCAGCCAATCCCGTGCGTTCGAAAGGGGGAGTGAGGGGGCCCCATCTTCGCCAACTTATCGTGCGGCGACTATAGTTTGAGAATCACAAGTATACTATCGAGCACGGAATGGCAATATGGTTTTTTGGTGCGGTGAGTTAGACAGACAGACAGACAGATAGAGAACTGCCTAGAAGGGGGGAGTGATGGGGCCCCATCTTCGCCAACTTAACGTGCGGCGACTATAGTGATGTGTCGTCCCCTGGTTCGAGGCCTAGAGGTGGCAGGGTGGCAGGGTTCATTACAGGGTTCGGTGACTTCTCGAGAACAAAATAGATAGGAACTTTTTGCAGGTGGCCTCTTCCGACTCTTTGTTATTTCCTATATCGTTTATCATTTACTTGACGGCGGGATATCGATTTTTCCTTCCTCCTCCTCCTCTTCTTACTACTACTACTACTACTACTACTACTACTACTACTACTACTACTACTACTACTACTACTACTACTACTACTACTACTACTACTACTACTACTACTACTACTACTACTACTACTACTACTACTACTACTACTACTACTACTACTACTACTACTACTACTACTACTACTACTACTACTACTACTACTACGACCTTTTTTCTTCCTTCCTTCCTTCTCTAATCTTCCTTCCTTAGGCTTCTACTCCTTTGTACTACTTCCTTACTACTACACTACTACTACTACTACTACTACTACTACTACTACTACTACTACTACTACTACTACTGCTACTACTATTTCTATTACTAGTGTTCTTCCCCCACTCCGTCCTCTTCCTCCACTTCCTCCTCTATCTCCACATTTTCTCTCCCACAAATCCTATCTTTCCACCTTTTTCTCCGAATTTATCTCCTCCTCCTCCTCCTCCTCCTCCTCCTCCTCCTCCTCCTCCTCCTCATCATCATCATCATCATCTCACTCCTCGCACTGATCTAAGATGGGGCCGTTCGTCTTGATGAGAGAGAGAGAGAGAGAGAGAGAGAGAGAAGAGAGAGAGAGAGCGAGAGAGAGAGAGAGAGAGAGAGAGAGAGAGAGAGAGAGAGAGAGAGAGAGAGATCCGTCGTGAAATGAGCTCATCTTCCCCTTTACAACCTAACTCTCCTCCCCTCCACACACAGACAAACGGTATTTTCTCCTGTGTGCAATCTAGGGTTATTGTGTGTGTGTGTGTGTGTGTGTGTGTGTGTGTGTGTGTGTGTGTGTGCGTGTGTATGTGTAGACAAACACACACACACACACACACAGGGTACTCCGTGATGTAGGGGTAGCACGCTCGGTTCACATCCGAAAAGTCCCGGGTTCGATCCCCGGGCGGAGCGGAAACATATGGGCTGTTTCCTTAAAACCCAAGCCCCTGTCCACCCAGCAGTGAATGGGTACCAGGTGTTAGCCGGGGTTTGTGACCTGCTCTCCGGGGTGCTGGCTTCGGCCAAAACTAAGCACTAAGGATGAATGATAAAAATGTTGATATGGAGACGGGGCCACACGAGCATTGCTCTGGCCCTGTAAAATACAACTAGATGAATACAACTAGATGAAGACACACAATAAACCTACAATAAGCTCTAACTTTTTTTCCGAACTGGCGTACTTTGAATAGATTATCCGCGTTTCCTTCCTCAGACTTCTCTCTCTCTCTCTCTCTCTCTCTCTCTCTCTCTCTCTCTCTATCTCTCTCTCTCGTCTTTTTTCCTTTCTTTTCCCTCTTCATCTCTCTCTCTCTCTCTCTCTCTCTCTCTCTCTCTCTCTCTTTTCTCTTCTCTTTCTCTCTCTCTCTCTCTCTCTCTCTCTCTCTCTCTCTCTCTCTCTCTCTCTCATTCTCTCTCTCTCTCTCTCTCGCCCCCTCTCCTCTATCCTCCCTCTCTCCTTTTCGTCTCTCTTCTCTCGTGTGTGCTTGTAAACTTGTAAACTTGTAAACCTTGTAAACCTTGTAACCAATCTTCACATCCCGTTAGAATCTCCCTATTGAGATCTTAGTGTAACTCCCCTTTAGTCCCTGCGAATCCCTAACACCCTCTACACCTTTTCACTCTCAAATTAAAACAACTGAACTTCAAATTAAAACTTTTTATTTTTTTTATTTTTTGGCACCCAACCATTTTTGGCAATTTTTTTTTTTTTTGGCATTTTATAGCTAGCGAGTGCAGGAGTGACAGCCTGGGGGTACTACGTAGTACCCCAGGCTGTTACTCCTCCCTCCTCGCTATTATAAAATGCCAAAAATTTAGAGTGCCAAAAATATTTGAGTGCCAAAAAATTGAGTGCCAATATTTTTTAGTGCCAATTTTTTTTTGCCAAAAAATTAGTGCCAAAATTTTTTGAGTGCCAAGAAAAATTGAGTGCCAAAATGTTTTGAGTGCCTAAAACATTTTGAGTGCCAAACAAATTTGAGTGCCATAAATTTGTCCCAACAATTTTTTTTAAGTACCAAAATATTTGAGTTCCATACATTTTCGAGTGCCAAAAAATGTTGAGTGCCAAAAATGTTTGAGTGCCAAAAAAAATTGAGTGCCAAACAAATGTTGAGTGCCAAAAATTTGGGTGCCAAAAATCTTTTAGTGCCAAAAAATGTTGAGTGCCAAAAATATTTGAGTGCCAAAATTTGTTGAGTAGCAAAGATTTTTGAGTGCCAAAAAGTTTTGAGTGCCAAAAATGTAAATTTTGCTTTCTTTTGTATAACTACAGTATGTGTACTAACATGCACGGAATAGCTATACGTTACTTCATCCTGTGTTGCTTTATCTATGTAGTATGTTGTGTAAAAATATTTAAAAGAATGGTATATCTTTTCATAAATAATTTTTTCCCTCTCTTCCCTTTGCTGGCAGCACTCTGGTAAATATAAGAAAAAGTTTGCAGGAAGAAATATGTTACTTTTCTGGGGATTTTCATAATACACCTTTTCACTCTCAAATTAGAACAACAGAACTTCAAAATAAAACAAATGAATTTCAAAATATAATAGATGATTTTTTTCTTTTAATTTGAAATTCAATTATTTTAATTTGAAGTTCAGTTATTTTGAATTTGAAGTTCAGTTATTTTGATTTAAACTTCAGTTATTTTAATATAAACTTCAGTTGTTTTATTTTAAACTTCAGTTCTTTTAATTTAAACTTAAGCTGTTTTAATTTGAACTTCAGTTGTTTTAATTTGAGATTCACTTGTTTTAATTTGAAGTTCAGTTGTTTTAATTTGAAGTTCAGTTGTTTTAATTTGAAGTTCAGTTGTTTTAATTTGAGACTCACTTGTTTTAATTTGAAGTTCAGCTGTTTTAATTTGAGACTCACTTGTTTTAATTTGAAGTTCAGTTGTTTTAATTTGAGACTCACTTGTTTTAATTTGAAGTTCAGTTGTTTTAATTTGAGACTCACTTGTTTTAATTTGAAGTTCAGTTGTTTTAATTTGAGACTCACTTGTTTTAATTTGAAGTTCAGTTGTTTTAATTTGAAGTTAAGTTGTTTTAATTTGAAGTTCAGTTGTTTTAATTTGAAGTTCAGTTGTTTTAATTTGAAGTTCAGTTGTTTTAATTTGAAGTTCAGTTGTTTTAATTTGAAGTTCAGTTGTTTTAATTTGAAGTTCAGTTGTTTTAATTTGAAGTTCAGTTGTTTTAATTTGAAGTTCATTTGTTTTAATTTGAGAGTGCAAGGTGTAGACATACTCACACTAGGGTCTGCACTGCTGTTGCGGCGTCGCGGGCTGGCGGTGGGGAAGGGGTCGTGGCCGGGGGAGGTGGGGCCCGACCTGATGAACGCTGCCGAGGGGGTGGTGCTGCGTCTAAGGTCGTGGCTGGAGGACCTCACCGTCG
>JACEEZ010019218.1:455033-460033 GCA_016584305.1 Chionoecetes opilio
CTATAAGCTTTAATGGTTGTCTCGCTGAAATGTTGAAATATTAGCTTAGCAGATGACTCGATGTTCTGCCGTCATGGTTTGGGGAGGCGGTGGTAGAGTGGTTAGGGCCTGCAAGTGGCGAGTTCGATGTTACGAATTCAATTCCCACCAGGTGCCAAAATCTTTCTGTACCGTCGAGTGGCCTAAGAACACCCACATGGTGCACATTAACTCTACTTTCGACAGCGAGTGCATCAGAGGACACAGAGAAGCAGCATGAGCCTCTAATCACAGGCGCCACTATAAAAATCCTGCCACAATAGAATACCCTAGTGAGCGGATTCGCCATCTGGTGGCCGTTCTGGAACTTCACCCAAAGCAATGTATACCGGGTTACATTAGATTATTTTTCTTACACGTTTTCATTTGGTGTTTTGAAATCGCAGTATTTTTCTCATAGCTACGGTTTACATACAATTCATATATAAGCGGTAATTAAAAAACGATGAAACCCCCTGAAAACTACAATCTTCTCCAAGGAAACAATCATTATATAATACTTATGGCTTGATTTAAGTCCAGTATAATAAATGGAATACAATTACATGGTAAATATTAATTTTGTAGATCGTGCTTTCATTCAGAATTATAAAATAGTTCTAAAATTTGCTGCCGGCTGCTGTACGAGATTTTACTGGCAGCTGACCGCATGCCGCATGGGAGAAGCGGAGCACAGCACAGGGTCTGGATGCCTTGGAGATGGTCTATTGTTTTCCCAAACAATGAAATGTCTTGAGCACAGAGCATTGTTCCTTGTTGATCTCCATTCTTCACCTCTTCTACACCTTCTCTCCCACAACCTACGTCGTTTCCCATCTTTTTTAGTAGGCGAAAAAACTGGCCCATCCTTTCACATTTTTCATGAATGGGTGTTGGTCTGTGTTGAAGGTTGAATTTGACTTGCAATCAGCCACAGCACAGACATACCTCGTCATGTTCACTCTTGGTTCTTGGTGTTGTTTAGGGCTGCGAGGATCCGTTGTGGAACCATATGAGCCCTGGTGATGTCCTATGAGGCTATCACAGGCGTGGTAGGTTATCAGTCTTCTTCAGGAAGACAGGTAAGGCGGATGACAACGTGTTATCGTTCGCCGCTGTTGGCGAAATCTTGTCAGTGCGAAATCCTGTAGACTCCTCCATTCATCTATCTTATTTCACTAATTACAGCTTAACTGCTGCCCCGATACACGTTACAGGCAACATCGAGTCACTAGCTTACCATGAGAACACTTACAAGTAATAATAGTTGATAAAATAATACATGATAAAATCCATACTCCTGTTCCCACAACCTGACTGTTTTGAACGTGGATATTTTAAGCTTTTGAGTAACTATTATTACTTGTAAGTGTTCTCATGGGAAGCTAGTGAGTCGATGTTGCCTGTAACATGTATCAGGGCAGCAGTTAACCTGTAAAACCAGTGAAATAAGAGCGATGAATGGAGGGGTCTACAGGATTTCGCGAATTGATAATATTTCGCACAAAACTCTGGTGTTTGTTTATAAAATGCATCGGACCGTCGTACGTTTGGCAGTGTACCAGAGAGAAATGTTGAATGGCGAAATAATCAATATCTATCACGATTGATTGCACAAAATTGAAGTCCTGTCACCATTATTTGGCTCGCTTACCTTCTCTTTGCATACATGAAGGCAATATTTACCCATACACCCGACCTGATGCATTCCTCTAAATCATTGTATAGAGTGATAGGACATATGGTCGAATACGTATATTTTGCCAACAATCCTCATTATATCCCCATGAATAATGTAAAACCCTTATATTTCCTTTGCGATAACCTAGGTTGACCATGTCAGCACTTAATTGTAGCTGGTTTGGTAGGGAATAATGGCAAATAAGACTAGCCAGACCTCCTTGACCCGGTATTCTAGCTCCGCGTGTAGTTCCCAGACGGCCACCAGATGAAGGGTCGAGCTCAGTATGGAAGTGTATTAGCCACGGCCTACCATCACTATCCTCAAACAAGAGTATTCAGACACCGCATATTTATTCTCTTACTGTCTTCTTTATAGGAACTGGCAACTAAGTGGGCTTATTCTTACCTCTTTTGTTTGTTTTGCCCTTGGCCAGATCTTTGTGATGTAAAAAAAAAAAATCTCCCTGGCTGAAAATATAATCCACATCTTATGAAAATAAAGATATCATACTAGTTTATTGTATGATATATATTTTTAATTTACCGAACAGGAAAAAGCTCTTCATTCAGTTTATCCTTTTCGAATACAAAAATCAGCCTTCAAAACCTCGGCCAGCGGGTCTTGGGAGGACGCTGTGTTGGGCTCCACCTTGATTGAGGCCGGCAGATAACAAGCCCCGCCCCTCCAGGCTATCCTTAAAAGAATGCCTGGTTCATAATCCGGATCCAGGATGACTTAATGACTTCTCAGTTGTGCTGCAGGCCAAACACGTGGGGAATAAAGGGGAAAAAAGGGGAAGAGAGAGAAAAGGGAAAAAAAGTAAACATCCTTTGAGTTACTTTAGTCTTCTTTTTTTTTTACGAGGCGAAATTTCCATTCTATCTTATTGTCTCCTGCTTAAAATTATACCTAAGTTTACCTGATAATATGGTTAACACTGATAAAATGCAGCTGACATTTAGAAGAACCGTACTATTCCCTTCTCATGGCATCAATTATCAGGCAGTAAGCAGCAAGGGGTCAGGATTTTTCACCTCTTTAAAAAACCCAGAGTATAATGATGCTCGTCCTCCGAGTGATGAAGTGTGACATCTTTTTTTTTTCTCTCTCTCTCTCTCTCTCTCTCTCTCTCTCTCTCTCTCTCTCTCTCTCTCTCTCTCTCTCTCTCTCTCTCTCTCTCTCTCTCTCTCTCTCTCTCTCTCTCTCTCTCTCTCTCTCTCTCTCTCTCTCTCTCTCTCTCTCTCGAAACGATCCCATATAACCTCCTTGGCGAAAGTCACAACAGATCCAAGAAAGAAAGGCTCTATCAAACAAGCTCATGCATATATCAATAACGTACAAGATACAGAAAAGTACACACACACACACACACACACACACACACACACACACACACACACACACACACACACACACACACACACACACAATGACAAAGATATGGAAAAGATAGGCAGGGAAGACTTATATGAGACGCTGGAGAAACAAGAAGACACGGTAAAAATATGAGGAAAATAAGAAAGCAAAGTGCCTGAGGGTCGTCAAGAAATGCAGCTTCCCGCATAGGAATATTGACGTCCGGAACAGCCTCGAGAAAGAGATAGGTAGTCCATGTCAAGAATAGTCACGAACTTAAAGGTGAAGTTGATAGCGAGATTTATGCATACAGGACCTTACGAGCATAGTTCACTTCCTGTATGTTATAACTATAGGTAGATACAATAGGGTAAACACACTAAGTAAACACTCACTAAGTTACTCACTCACTCACTCACTCACTCACTCACTCACTCACTCACTCACTCACTCACTCACTCACTCACTCACTCACTCACTCACTCACTCACTCACTCACACACACACACACACACACACACACACACACACACACACACACACACATAAGAACATAAGAACATCAGAAAATAAGGAAGCTACAAGAGGTCGCGAGGTCTACACGTGGTGGTTCCTGTCACCTAACACTACCTACATGCACCTTTCCTCCCCATCCATGAACCTATCCAACCCCTCTTTAAAGCCCCCTAATGACACACACACACACACACCACACACACACACACACACACACACACACACACACACACACACACACACACACACACACACACACACACACACACACACACACACACACACACTCTCACTCACTCACTCACTCACTCACACACAGACCCACACACACACACACACACTCACTCACTTACACTCACTCACTCACACACACACAGACCCACACACACACACACACACACACTCACTCACTTACACTCACTCACTCACACACACACACACACACACACACACACACACACACACACACACACACACACACACACAACACACAATCACACTTTCTCACTCCCTTTTTTTTTTTTTTTTTTTTTTTTTACATCACAAAGGACTGGCCAAGGGCACAACAAAAATGGGTAACACAAAGCACGCTTAGTTGCCAGTCCCTATAAAGAAGACAGTAAGAGAATAAAATAAAAAAGAGGGGTGAGCCAATTTAGTTCGGGAGGTGTCTTGTTACTCTTCTTTTGAAAAAATTTAAGTCATAGGAAAGTGGAAAAATAGAAACAGGAAGAGAGTTCCAGAGTTTACCAGTGAAAGGGATGAAAGAGTAAAGATACTGATTAACTCTTGCATTAGGAAGATGGACAGAATAGGGATGAGAATGAGTAGAAAGTCTTGTGAAGCGAGACCGCGGGAGTGGGGGAGGCATGCAGTTAGCAAGTTCAGAAGAGCAGTGAGCATGAAAATAACGGTAGAAGAGAGCAAGAGAAGCAACATTGCGGCGGTGATTTAAGGATTGAAGACAGTCAGTCAGAGGAGTGGAGTTGATGAGACGAAAAGCTTTTGACTCAACCCTGTTTAGGAGATCTGTATGAGTGGATCCTCACCAACCATGTGAGACATACTCCATACATGGGCGGATAAGGCCCCTGTAGAGAGCAAGCAATTGGGAGGGAGAAAAAAAAGGATGCAGACGCCACAGCACACCTAACTTCTTAGAAGCTGTTTTAGCAAGAGATGAGATGTGAGATTTTCATTTCAGATTTTTAGTAAAGGTTAGTCCTAGAATGTTCATTGTAGAAGAAGGCGACAGTTGAGTGTCATTGAAGAAGAGGGGATAGTTATCTGGTAGGTTTTGTCGAATAGATAGGTGAAGAAATTGGGTTTTTGAGGCATTGAACAAAACAAGGTTTGCTTTGCCCCAATCAGAATTTATAGAAAGATTAGAAGTTAGGCGCTCGGTGGCATCTCTCCGTGAATCACT
>JACEEZ010019218.1:465033-487533 GCA_016584305.1 Chionoecetes opilio
TTGGTAACAACGTGCCCGACATGCATGGCCTCTTGTTAAATGTGCATGAGCGCATCGCAGCTTCCAGTGGGTCAAGGTGCGCCGTGTACCGCAGCATAAACCCCGGCCTTACAGTGCACAGTGTGTACAGGGACCGCCACAAGGTCGACGACCGATACAGGATCTCCTTCACTCGTTTCCGAGTGTCAGGTCATAGTTTGTGTGTTGAGACTGGAAGATGGAATAGACGGGGGCGGGGCCGGTTGCCACTGGAGGAACGTCTGTGTGTATGTGGCGATGTACAGACTGAGGAACATGTTGAAAATTGTCCTGTATCAAACAATATTAGGCAGACAGTAGGCTTGACTTGTTTAGTTGAGCTATTTAAAGGTAAATATAGCCATTATGAATCTTGTAAAATTATTCATGATATTTTGCACTTGTATGCGTAAGGTCTGTGTGTCATGGATATTTCCTGCCACTGTTCGTGCACCGACAATTGATGTTGTTTTTGTTTTAATATAATTATGTGGACTGCAGATTGCATTATTTGTGTTGTTTATATTAGTACTAACAGTATGTATTGTTATAAGATTATGTGTTAATGTTAAGATTTATGTACACTGGTCAATAAATGATCTAATCTAATCTAATCTGTGTGTGTGTGTGTGTGTGTGTGTGTGTGACTGTGTGTGTGTGTGTGTGTGTGTGTGTGTGTGACTGTGTGTGTATGTGTGTGTGTGTGTGTGTGTGTGTGTGTGTGTGTGTGTGTGTGTGACTGTGTGTATGTGTGTGTATGTGTGTGTGTGTGACTGTGTGTGTGTGACTGTGTGTGTATGTGTGTGTGTGTGTGTGTGTGTTACTGTGTGTGCGCGTGTGTGTGACTGTGTGTGTGTGGTGTGTGTTGTGTGTGTGTGTGTGTGTGTGTGTGTGTGTGGTTGTGTGTGTGTGTGTGACTGTTGTGTGTGTGTGTTGTGTGTGTATATGTGTGTGTGTGTGTGTGTGTGTGTGTGTGTGTGTGGGACTGTGTGGGTGTGGGTGTGTGTGTGACTGTGTGTGTGTGTGACTGTGTGTGTGTGTGTGTGTGTGTGTGACTGTGTGTGTGTGTGTGTGTGACTGTGTGTGTATGTGTGTGTGACTGTGTGTGTGTTGGGTGTGGGTGTGTGTGACTGTGTGTTGGTGTGTGTGTGTGTGTGTGGGTGTGGGTGTGTGTGTGTGTGTGTGACTGTGTGTGTGTGTGTGTGTGTGTGTGTGTGTGTGACTGTGTGTGTGTGTGTGTTGTGTGTGTGACTGTGTGTGTGTGTGTGTGTGTGTGTGTGTGACTGTGTGTGTGTGTGTGTGTGTGTGGACTGTGTGTGTGTGTGACTGTGTGTGTGTGTGTGTGACTGTGTGTATGTGTGTGTGACTGTGTGTGGGTGTGGGTGTGGGTGTGTGTGACTGTGTGTGTGTGTGTGTGTGTGTGTGTGTGTGTGTGTGTGTGTGTGTGTGTGTGTGGTATATTCGCTTCCTGTATGAATGTATGTTTCACTATCCTCTTTTATTCCTTTTTTCCTGTATCCTTTTTTGCTCTTTCTTCATTGCATTGCCTTCGGTGTACAAGTTCTTGGTCTCTTTGTAGATTTTCTTTCCTTTTTTCTTTTTTAACGTTTTCATTTTTTCTTTCTCCAAGATAATATTTTGACCTCTCTTTGTAAGGACGCACGCTGGGGTTTTTTTTTCTTCTTATTTTTCTTTCTTTAATAAATATTTTTCTTTCATGTGCGTTTGTTTTCCAACGTGCGTGTCCTACTCCTATGAACGTTAATAGACTGTGTGCGCAGACTATGTAGCTGTTTAGGTATTTGGGCCTTGAACACTTGCTGGACTCGTGATCGCTAGTTATCAGTATGTTAAAAAAATGTTAAAGCTCATAGAGACCGATCTTTGGGTAAAACTGGCACGTCACCCACCATATTCCCCATCCTCTTGCTTCAAGGAGGATAGTAATTGCCCGCATTGTCAGCGAAACATCCATATATATGTATGAACTTCCCCTGGAGCATTTCATGATAGTGGCTTTTTTTTCTTTTCTTACATTTGTGCCTATATCGCGTGTAGGCAGTGACCTCCGGGCCGTGGGATGGTAGGCCCTGGAGGCTAACTTTAGGGCTGTGATGGTTGGCCCTCGCCCGTGGTGGCACAGGCAGGATTTTTATAGTGACGCCTGTGATTAGAAGGCTCATGCCGCCGCCCTGTGTCCTCCGATGCACTCGCAATCGAAGGTAGATTAAATAGGCAGCATGTGGGTGTTCTTAGGCCACTCGACGGTGCAGAAAGATATTTAGTGGATTTTGGTTCTCATCGGGGATCGAAAAGTGACTGGTGTGTTATGCGGCGAGATCGTAGGCTGGGTGAGGTGTGCGTTAGGAACGAGAACAGTAATCATGGATGTAACCATAGGAGCAACAACAAGAGATGCACCATTGCGCGGAAAGTGAAAACAAAATGAAGACGGTCAGGGGAGTTAATGAAGCGAAATATATTTGATGAAAACAGATTTTCTGTTTACGTTTGAGCCTATAGCGCCCGTAGGCTATTATCATCCTTCCTTAGGTTTATAATCTTCATTTATTATTACGGAAATATTGAGTTCATTGTAAGTTTTTGGCTTACTGGCAATACTTGAACTTTCTGTGACAGTTAAGTGTTGTTGGAAGTTTGCATGCACGGATGTAACTAGAATAACACTTGGCCACTATTTACACATATTTACTCCTAAGTGTAAACCTTTGCATTCCATTAACCCTTGTTTCTGCCTTCATCGTTCCCCGCCTGCCTAGTATTTTTTTCCCTCCCTTCCCCCTATTTCCCCCCTTCCTCCCTCCCTCCATGACTTCTCTCCCCATCCCGAGACCTTCCCACCGTTGATTCTTATTTTAGACAAAGAAAATTGGTTCGAGAAACCAATTATGCTTAGGAATATATGTGTTTGTGTTTGTGTGTGTGTGTGTGTGGTGTGTGTGTATGTGTGTGTGTGTGTGGTGTGTGTGTGTGTGTGTGTGTGTGTGTGTGTATCTGCATGCGCGCACAAGTCTATCAGGAGTGAACAATGAAACTTCATGGAGGACACGATCGCTGCTTCATCGTGGCTACCTCCTCACCGTTTCCTCCTCCTCCTCCTCCTCCTCCTTGCCTCGCTACGCCGCAGCTGCCCAGGCGTGTGATGGCGGGGCTACAAGGGGCAGCTGGGCGTGGTATTAGCATGTATGTTGTATATACTTAAGCTAAGTGAGTGAACACAGCTGGTGCTGGTGGTGGTGCCATGGTGTGTTTCCCTGTACACGCGTCCCCCACGCACCACCTGCTGCCCACGCCCTCCCCGCGCCCTAACCTTCGTGGCATGCGTGCAGGCACATCCACTGCTGTCTGGCCTCCCCTTCCCTGCCCTTCCCCTTCACTTAACACCCTCGCTGGTCCAATTTAAGGAGGACAGGTCGTTAGCACTCACCTGGCGAGGTCTGGGGGGCGCAGCGGCCCGGCGATGGAGGAGGAGCGTGGCCGGGGCAGCCTGAGTTTGAGGTCGGAGGGGGTATCGTAGGAGGACGGCACCGTCAGGAGGGATGAGCGCCGCCTCAGGCCCCGCTGCTCCGCCCACACGTCATAGCGGAAGTGGCGGTTGCCTGTACTGCGGGGAGACACTGGCGAAGGCGTGGAGCGGCCCATGGGCGACGTGGGCTCCCTGTAGGAGGGTGAGGTGGGGGTGCGGGCCATGGGGGAGGTGGGGGTGCGGGCCATGGGGGAAGTTGGGGTGCGACTGACGGGCGTGGTTGGGGTGCGGGTCAAGGGTGGGGGTGTGCTGCGGGGCAGGGGTGACGTAGGGGTGCGGCGGAGGGGCGAGGTTGGGGGTGGGCGTGATTGTGTGGTGTAGCGGTGGCGGGAGTGTGAGCGGGGTCTGGGGGGCTGCTGGGTGGGGCTGGCCGGGTGGCTGGAAGGCGGCGGTGACGGCTGCCGCCTTGGAAACTCCACATCGTCGGGAGTCACAGTGAGACGGAGGGTGACCACGCTGTGGCGTCGAGGGCGGCACGAGGACATGGCGGCGGCACCAGCGGGGAGCGGCGCGGCGCTGAGAGCTACACAGGACACGGCCGCGTTAAGTCCATTCTTGTGGATCCCGCATCTCAAATTTCCTAGAAGCCTCACTAGCCGCGGGCGGCGACCCCCGGCATGGGCGGCGAGGCGCTCATGGACTGTCCCGCCACACGCGCCCGGGACTAACGCATGACGCAGCGTCGCTGCAATACACCCGCCGCGCCCCACACGTTACCAAGGCCTCTCCGCCCTCGCGGCTTCCAGGTTGTGGTTGTCATGAGACAGGCAACCCGTTGTCCTCACAGCCTCTCCTTGGGCAGCAGCAGCGGCGGCGGGGCGCGGGTCCTGCAGGTAGACAGAGAGGGATTACTCAGTTAGTTGTAAAGCCCCGGAAGTGCACCGGCAGCGTCCACCTTCCGGTATGTCTCGGCGAGGACCCAGGCACAGGACTGGCGCCCCAGGGCTTGGCGTGCTCAGGGAGACAGAGGCAGCCCTGGGTGGCAAGGCCTCTGCCTGGCACGGCCTGAGGACACATTGTCGTGGAGGCCATGACCAGCACGCCAGGAGCCACGACAGTCTGGGCAGGAGGTGTCGGTGGGTCGGGGAGTACAGAGGGCGGCCCACCCCGAGGGAGTCCTGTGATCGCGCCCCTTTAATCCTTAACGCACCGCTGCTGCGTTTTAACGATGAGCAAAACCCGATGATCTGTCACCTCCTCCCCAGAGTGATTTGTCTCTGCCGTAAATCACCAGCTGTACTGAGCTCCGAACTTCAGAAAAAGTGAGTTATACGCGCTCAGCGAATGGGTTGAACTTTAAAGGAAAATACCAATGATATAGCTGATGCCCAATGTCTAGGCATCTTTACGCATGAGGATGTTTACGCCAACGAGCACCAATGATGATGTGCTTGTGAGGCAGACGTCTGTTAGAGCCAACCAATAGCGGCGGTGGTGATGGTGGCAGGGCATAGAGGCCGTCTGCTGCCCTGAAAAGAAAAGAAATGTAGGATATTAGTATAGTATTTGCAATAAAACAGTGAATATGCGCGCGCGCGTGTTTGTGTGTGTGTGTGTGTGTGTGTGTTGTGTGTGTTGTGTGTGTGTGTGTGTGTGTGTGTGTGGACCTTACTATGTCATCAATATTAACATTTGATATTTAGTACAAAAAGGATTTTCTGAGTATCCAAATTCATACCAGCCATGATATAGTTTGGCCAATGTACATATTTTACAAGGCACATCTATCTATCCATCTATCCATCTATCTATCTCCATATCCATTTATTTATTTCTACATGTATGGACGTGTATTTCGGTGTATATGCACGCCATGTTTGACGGACGACCCGACCAAATATTTACAGTTTGTGATAAAAATAGGAAGAGAGGATATTTGTGTGTATTCGTGGGCCAAGCTTTTCCCTCCTTCATCTCCCTTCCCTGTTTTCCCCCCTCCTTCCTTTACCTCCATCCTTCCCTACTATTTGTCTTTCCTTTTTTACTTCCTGTGCCTCCTCCCTTTCCTCCTTTCCTCCTTTGACTACATCCTTTCCTACTCCCCTTCCTTCCTTCCTTCCTCTCCTTTCCCACTCGCTTGACTTCCTCCATCTCCCTCCCTGCACGGTTTTATCTCTCCCTTCTACCTCCATCCTTCCTGACTATTTTTTAATTTTTTATTTTTACCTCCTACGATTCCTACCTTTCCTGCTTTCCTCTCCTGACTACCTTTCCTGCTTTCCTCTCCTGACTACCTTTCCTGCTTTCCTCTCTTGACTACCTTTCCTGCTTTCCTCTCTTGACTACCTTTCCTGTTTCCTCTCCTGACTACCTTCCTGCTTTCCTCTCTTGACTACCTTTCCTGCTTTACTCTTTGACTACCTTTCCTGCTTTCCTCTCTTGACTACCTTTCCTGCTTTCCTCTCCTGACTACCTTTCCTGCTTTCCTCTCCTGACTACCTTTCCTGCTTTCCTCTCTTGACTACCTTTCCTGCTTTCCTCTCTTGACTACCTTTCCTGCTTTCCTCTCCTGACTACCTTTCCTGCTTTCCTCTCCTGACTACCTTTCCTGCTTTCCTCTCTTGACTACCTTTCCTACTCTTTGTATCTCCCTCCTCTCCCTCCTCTCCCTTTTTATGCCTCCCTGCCACCTCCACCCTTTACTACTTTTTCTTTGTACTTCCTGTGACGCCTACTACCTTTCCTCTTTGCCTCTCTTGATGTCCTTCTTCCTCTTCCTCTTCTTTCCATCCTTTCCATCTCTCTTTACTCCTTTCCTACTTTTCCTACTCTCTCTCTCTCCCTCCTCCCTCTCCCTCCAATGCCTTTTTATCCCTCTCTATTACCTCAATCCTGCCTTACTACTTTTTCTTCTTTTTTTTTTTTTTTTTTTTACTTCGTGTTACTTTATTTTTTTTACTTCCTGTTATTTTTTTTATTTTTTATTTTGACTTCCTGTTACTTAATGTTTTTTTTTTTTTTACTTCCTGTTACTTTTTTTATTTTTTATTTTGACTTCCTGTTACTTTTTTATTTTTTTTATTTTTTTATTTTAGACTTCGTTCCCTTTTTTTTTTTATTATTTTTTTATTATACTTCCTGTTCATTTTTTTTTTTTTTTTTTTACTTCCTGTTACTTGATTTTTTTTTTGGGTACCTCGTGTGACTCCTCCCTTTCCTTCCTTCCTCCCTTTCCTTCCTTCCTCCCTTTCCTTCCTTCCTCCCTTTCCTTCCCGTTTATTCTTCACTTCCTTGATCTAGGTTTTCTTGAGTCCCTCCTTCACTGTTGTTCTCCGGATTTCTCCTCCTCTTGTTTTTGTTATGTACCATTTCCCCTCGCCCCCCCCCCCCTTTCCACCGCTCCTCCCCTCTCTCTCCTCCTCCCTCCTCTCTCTCCCCTCCTCCCCCTCTCCCCTCCCCCCTCTCCCGCTCCACCTCCCTCTCCTCCCAATTCCCTCTCGACAACACAAGGAACGAAAAATAAAAATGAAGCTAATCATCGCAAAGGTTCGCGTGTTGTGACTTATTAACGTCCACGTCACTCCTCGTTTGGGTGTAATGAAGGCAATGGAATACACACACACACACACACGCACACACGCACACACACACACACACACACACACACACACACACACACACCCCACGCAGTCACACACAAACACACACACACACACACACACCACACACACACACACACACACACACACACACACACACACACTTACAGTCACATACACACGCACACACACACACACACACATACACACGCTTACAGTCACACACACACATACACATACACATACACACACATACACACACACACACACACACACACACAACACAACACACACACACACACACACAACACACACACTTACACAGTCACACAGACATAAAAACACAAACACACGCACACTTACACAGTCACACACACATAAAAACACGCACACACGCACACACACATACACACACACACACACGCAGTCACACACACACACACACACACACGCACACACACACACACACACACACATACACACACACTACAGTCACACACAGTCCACCACACACACACACACACACACACACACACACACACACACACACACACACACACACACACACACACACACACACACACACACACACCTTACCATTTCATGATAACGATAGACGGTCGGCGTTGATTGCGATGTTATCTTATACATTTTTTTATCTCTATCTATTCATTTCCATTCATAATTTACATTTCCTGAGCATGTAACACAGAAAAGGATATATATAATGACAGGAGAGAACCTTCGCTCCTCTCTGCCGTGCAAGTGGGCCTCTTTATCTCTCTTATTTCTTCTCTCTTTCTCTTTCCTTCTCCCCCTTTCTTCTTCTTCCGTCCTCTTTAGTTCTTCTTCCTCTCTTTCAGTTCTCCATCTCCTCTCTTTCTATCCATTATCTCTCTTATTCCTTCTCTTTCCTCCTCATCCTTTCTTCTTTCTCTCTGTCTTGCACTCTCCATCTCCTTTCTATCTATCCCTGGCTCCATTATTTCCTTCTTTACTATCTTTACCCCTTTATCACTCTTATTTCCTTCTCTTTCCTCTTCTATAGCTCTTCTTTCTCTCTGTCTTGCACTCCTCCATCTCCTCTCTATCTATTTCTGGCTCCATTATTTCCTTCTTTACTATCTTTACCCCTTTATTTCTCTTATTCTTTCTCTTTCCTCTTCTATAGCTCTTCTTTCTCTCTGTTTTTCACTTCTCTATCTCCTTTCTATCTATCCCTGGGTCCATTATTTCCTTCTTTAATGTCCTTACCCTTTTATCTCTCTTATTCTTTCTCTTTCCTCCTCTCTAGCTCTTCTTTCTCTCTGTTTTTCACTTCTCCATCTCCTCTCTATCTATCCCTGGCTCCTTTATTTCCTTCTTTACTATCTTTACCCTTTTATCACTCTTATTTCCTTCTCTTTCGTCCTCTCTAGCTCTACTTTCTCTCTATTTTTCACTCCTTCATCTCCTCTCTATCTATCCCTGGGTCCATTATTTCCTTCTTTCCTATCTTTACCCTTTTATTACTCTTATTTCCTTCTCTTTCCTCCTCTCTAGCTCTACTTTCTCTCTATTTTTCACTCCTTCATCTCCTCTCTATCTATCCCTGGGTCCATTATTTCCTTCTTTCCTATCTTTACCCTTTTATTTCTCTTATTTCTTTCTCTTTCCTCCTCCCCTTTTCTTCTTCCTCTCTATCTTTCACTCCATCTCCTCTCTATCTATTCCTGGCTCCTTTATTTTCTTTATTTCCTTCTTTCTATCTTTACCCTTTATCCTCTTATTTCCTTCTTTTCCCCTCTTACTCTTCTTTTCTATCTTTCACTCCATCTCCTCTCTATCTATCCTGGCTCCTTTTCTTCTTCTATCTCTTCTTTATCTTTATCCCTTTATTCTCTTTATTTTTTCTCTTTTCCTCCCTCCCCTTTCTTCTTCCTCTCTACTTTATCTCTCTCTATGTTCTTCTCTTTCTCCCTCTTTCTTCTTCCTTACTCTATCTTTTTATCTCTCTTATTTTCTTCTCTTTCCTCCCCCTTTCTTCTTCCTCTCTATCTTTATCTCTCTTATTTTCTTCTCTTTCCTCCCCCTTTCTTCCTCCTCTCTGTCTTTATCTCTCTTATTTTCTTCTCTTTCCTCCCCCTTTCTTCTTCCTCTCTGTCTTTATCTCTCTTATTTTCTTCTCTTTCCTCCCCCTTTCTTCTTCCTCTCTGTCTTTATCTCTCTTATTTTCTTCTCTTTCCTCCCCCTTTCTTCTTCCTCTCTGTCTTTATCTTTCTTATTTTCTTCTCTTTCCTCCCCCTTTCTTACTCCTCTCTATCTTTCACTCCTCCATCTCCTCTTTATCCATCTCTACGTCCTTGATTCTTCTTTTTCTTGATCTTCTTTCCTTCCTTTTCCCTTTTTATTTTCCGTCCTTACTTCTTTTTTCCTTCCTTCTTTGCTATCTTGACCTCTGTCTTCCATGCTTCTATCTCTGTCTGTATTGTAAAGAAGCTGCATTTCTTTTGACTTCAACCCGTTTTTTCCTTCTTAATCATTTCCTTCCTTTACCTCACATATTATTTTTTTCCTTTTTGTAATTCCGAAAAATGATCTGATGTCAAATTATGATCAAAACATGTCATTGAGTTTATATTCTTTGTTATTCGTTTCTGATGCTGCTGTTGCTATTTCTGAAGCTATTTTTTGTGCTAAGTATAATTCGTAGTAGTAGCACTGGTTGTAGTAGTTGTGGTTGTTGTTGTAGTAGTAGTTGTAGTTGTTGTTGTTGGTAGTTGTTGTAGTTGTTAGTTGTTGTTGTTGTAAGTTGTAGTTGTTGTAGTAGTAGTAGTTGTTGTTGTTGTAGTAGTTGTTGTTGTTGTAGTAGTAGTAGTTGTAGTTGTTGTAGTAGTAGTAGTTGTAGTTGTTGTAGTTGTAGTTGTAGTTGTAGTTGTAGTTGTTGTTGTAGTAGTTGTTGTAGTTGTTGTAGTAGTAGTAGTAGTAGTTGTAGTTGTTGTTGTAGTAGTAGTAGTAGTAGTTGTTGTTGTTGTTGTAGTAGTAGTAGTTGCTGTTGTAGTAGTAGTTGTAGTTGTTGTTGTAGTAGTTGTTGTAGTTGTTGTTGTAGTAGTAGTAGTAGTTGTTGTTGTAGTAGTAGTTGTAGTTGTTGTTGTTGTAGTAGTAGTTGTAGTTGTTGTAGTAGTAGTAGTAGTTGTTGTAGTAGTAGTAGTAGTAGTAGTTGTTGTTGTTGTAGTAGTAGTTGTAGTAGTTGTTGTAGTAGTTGTAGTTGTTGTTGTAGTAGTAGTAGTTGTAGTTGTTGTTGTAGTAGTAGTTGTAGTTGTTGTAGTAGTAGTAGTAGTTGTAGTTGTTGTTGTTGTAGTAGTAGTTGTAGTTGTTGTAGTAGTAGTAGTAGTAGTTGTGTTGTTGTAGTAGTAGTTGTTGTTGTAGTAGTTGTTGTTGTTATTGTTGTTTTCTAAGTAATTCACAGTAAGAAGATAATTAAATACGTCGTGCCGCACAATCAATTTACATAAAGCTTTTGTTGATTATAATTTTTTCTTACCTAAGATAATTTTTTTCACTTGATTGAATTGATAAGAAACTATTTTGTGAAGAGAGATAATCTACTGCATAACGAGGATGTCTTTGTTGCCTGTAACTGTACACATATAAGATTTCCTTCGAAGTTATAAGTATGCTGTGATGTGAGATAGACAATTATCATCTCTTATTACATGTGAGCAACGCGATTCCTTTGAGAGAGAGAGAGAGAGAGAGAGAGAGAGAGAGAGAGAGAGAAGAGAAGAGAGAGAGAGAGAGAGAGAGGAGAGAGAGAGAGAGAGAGAGAGAGAGAGAGAGAGAGAGAGAGGAGGAGAGAGAGAGAGAAGAGAAAAGAGAAAAAAAAAAAAGAGAGAGAGAGAGAGAGAGAAAAAAAAAAAAAAGAGAGAGAGAGAGAGAGAGAGAGAGAGAGAGAGAGAGAGAGAGAGAGAGAGAGAGAGAGAGAGAGAGAGAGAGGAGAGAGAGAGAGAGAGAGAGAGAGAGAGAGAGAGTCAGCGAGTGAGTGAGTGAGTGAGTGAGTGAGTGAGTGAGAAAGAGAAAGAGAGAGAGAGAGAGAGAGAGAGAGAGAGAGAGAAGAGAGAGAGAGAGAGAGAGACGAGGTTGTATGCTTTGTGTAGTTATCCAATGTGGTAATGAGAATGATGCCTAAGGAAAGGTAGCAATTATTATATCATTATTAATTTATTATTATTATTTGTTTATTATCTATTTATTTAATATCTATAATTTATTTATTTATCATACATTTTATTTATTATTATTTATTTATTATTATCATCTATTATGATCATTTATTTAGTATTATTATTTGTTATTGTTTATCATTATTCATTTACCATTCATTAACATTATTCATTAAGGTAGAAATAGATATATTCGATAGATCTTTCCGTTAAAGAAAAAATATGGTTATAATTTTTGTTACAGCCTTACTTACTATAGTCTATTTTTTTTAACAAGGCAAAAATTCCATTCTATCTTTAGGTCTCACGTTTAAAATGATGCCTATGTTTACCTGATAATAGGGTTAACTATGATACAATACAACTGAAATTTAGAAGAAGCGTAGTATTCCCTTCTCCTGGCATCAAATATCAGTCAGTAAGCAGCAAGGGGGCAGGATTTTTTGCCTCGTTAAAAAAAATAGATTAGTTATTTTCTTAGGAGGTCATCACTTTGCCAATCATCTACGTCACTTTTTTCTTCTCGACAAGTACAATACGCGTCATGTTTCGACTGTTTTCCTTTCTAAACATCTTAACGTCCAAGCAATTCTATGTTTTTTTTTTTACTGTATGCCTTCGGGTGAAAATACAATTATTATTAATATTATAAATTCTTTGGTCTAAACATTCGCGCTGCCAAACATTCCTTCACCTCAATTTATTATTTGTATTTATTTTTTGGGTAGTTCCGGAAAATGATCTCGTATCAAATTATCTATAATAATATAAGCGAAAGTGTGTGTGTGTGTGTGTGTGTGTGTGTCTGTCTGTCCGCGATAGGTGCCGCCCCCTGTGGCGGAATCCCATCATATGTCACAGTTTTGGAATCAGGTTGACCAGGGGAAGGTTTTAAGCCCAGTTATAGGATGATCCGATCACTTTTTTTTTTTTTTTTTTTAGCAGCCTATTAGCGAGAACTGAAGAAAAAAAGTGGGTTGCGAGAATTGAGGAAACCTTGATGTAGGGTGATGGGTAATAGGTGAGTGAATGGGTGGGGTGATGGGTAATGGGTGTGGGGTGATGGGTGAGTGAATGGGTGGGGGTGATGGGTGATGGGTGAGGGAATAGGTGGGGGGTGATGGGTAATGGGTGAGTGAATGGGTGTGTGGTGATGGGTAATGGGTGAGTGAATGAGTGTGTGGTGATGGGTAATGGGTGAGTGAATGGGTGGGGGGTGATGGGTAATGGATGAGTGAATGGGTGGGGGGAATACATACATTTCAGGAAAGTTAGAAGGGGCTATCTGGAGAGTCTGTGTTTGGTGGGCCGAGGTGGTGGGTAATGGGTCTATCTGGAGAGTCTGTGTTTGGTGGGCCGAAGGCCCACCAAACACAGGTGGTGGGCCGAAGGCCCACCAATAGCCCTCCGCAGGAGCTAGTCAAAAAGTCCGCCCGGAGGGCGGCTTTGCTTTCAGGAAAGTTAGAAGGGGCTATGATGTGAATGGGTTGGCGTTAATACATACATTTCTACATCTATGATTTCAGGAAAGTTAGAAGGGGCTATCTGAAGAGTCTGTGTTTGGTGGGCCGAGGTGGTGGGTAATGGGTCTATCTGGAGAGTCTGTGTTTGGTGGGCCGAAGGCCCACCAATAGCCCTCCGCAGGAGCTAGCCAAAAAGGCCGCCCGGAGGGCGGCTTTGCGGCTAGTAATAATATAAGCGAAAGTGTGTGTGTGTGTGTGTGTTGTCTGTCTGTCCGCTCTGGGTGCCGCCCCCTGTGGCGGAATCCCCTCATATGGCACAGTTTTGGAATCGGGTCGACCAGGGGAAGGTTTTAAGCCCACTTATGAGATGATCCGATCACTTTTTTTTTCTTTTTTTTAGCAGCCTATTAGCGAGAATTGTGAAAAAAAAGTGGGTTGCGAGAATTGAGGAAACCTTGATGTAGGGTGATGGGTAATGGGTGAGTGAATGGGTGGGGTGATGGGTAATGGGTGTGGGGTGATGGGTGAGTGAATGGGTTGGGGGTGATGGGTGAGGGAATAGGTGGGGGGTGATGGGTTAATGGGTGAGTGAATGGGTGTGTGGTGATGGCTACTGGGTGGGGGGTGATGGGCTAATGGGTGGGGGGTGATGGGTATGGTGTGAGTGAATGGGTGTGTGGTATGGGTTAATGGGTGGGGGCGATGGGTAATGGGTGAGTGAATGGGTGGAGGGTGATGGGTAATGGGTGAGTGAATGGGTGGGGGGTGATGGGTAATGGGTGAGTGAATGGGTGGGGGGTGATGGGTAAAGGGTGAGTAAATGGGTTGGGGGTGATGTGAATGGGTTGGCGTTAATATACATTTCTACATCCATGATTTCATGAAAGTTAGAAAGGGCTATCTGGAGAGTCTGTGTTTGGTGGGCCGCAGGCCCACCAATAGCCCTCCGCAGGAGCTAGCCAAAAAGTCCGCCCGGTGGGCGGCTTTGCGGCTAGTAATGCAATAAATGTCATTAAATTATTTCGCTTGATTAAAGTTATAAGAAATTATTTTGTGGAGAGAGAGAGAGAGAGAGAGAGAGAGAGAGAGAGAGAGAGAGAGAGAGAGAGAGAGAGAGAGAGAGAGAGAGAGAGAGAGAGAGAGAGAGAGAGAGAGAGAGAGAGAGAGAGAGAGAGAGAGAGAGAATCAACAGGTGGTCTGTTCAGCTATTCAAGCGTTGCATTGGATTAAAGCAGAGTGTTGGAACTACTGACTGTACTGATTACATATTCCTAGTAGTAGTAGTAGTAGTAGTAGTAGTAGTAGTAGTAGTAGTAGTAGTAGTAGTAGTAGTAGTAGTAGTAGTAGTAGTAGTAGTAGCAGTAGTGTTTTCATCTCCTTCAGACCATCCAGTTCTCTATATTTCCCTAAGGTAGCGCCTCTCTCCCTCTTCCTCGTGTTGGCTGATGGCTTCTGTCACACCCCATCCCTCCTACACACACTCACACACACACACACACACACCCACACACACACACACACACACACACACACACACACACACACACACACACCACACACACAACACACACACACACACACACACACACCTCCCTTTTCAGTGTTATGGATCAATGGACTCGAGCATGTGTTCCAAAATGACATCCTAAAAACTATCACCACCCATCTGGCTATCCTTAAATCAAGCTTTTCCTGACGAATTGCTTATCTTATATCTTATTGCTTATCTCACCCACCACATCATTGTCTCTACTATAAGCGACGTCCGATAAGCTGTATCACGTAATCGTCTATGCACTGATTGCCTAAGGGGACAGTTTCTTCTTTAGATTGCCATGTAGTTTTTGTCTATCATTTTTGTCTCTCACTCACTCAGATCATGTGATAGAAGGTATGAGTATATTTTTTTTTTACAGTTTTTTTTTCTCTTGTCCTCAGGTACCAACGGGATCATAGGATTGTGTGATGGGATGTCGTAGCAAGAAAGTGTTGTTGTGACCTATCAGGCTATCAGTGCGATCCCCTTTGTGACAGACGCAGCTATTAAGGTAGGTAATGAGCTGTTAGAGTGGTTAATGAGATGCATTGTTAATATTTCGACAGGTGAGTCTGATATTCCCCTCTCCTGCCTGCTCATTCCCCTCTTGCCTGGCCGTGTCCCCTCAGTTTCCCCTCAGGTTCAAAGGGCGCCTCATTAATGTGAGGGGAAAACACTGCTCTCTCATTACCCAAGTTTTAAGAATTGTTTGGTGTGAGAGCAAAACTGGGAAAAAAATGCAATGATACAGTAAATGTCATTGGATTTTTTCGCTTGATTAAAGTTATAAGAAATGAGTTTATGGAGAGAGAGAGAGAGAGAGAGAGAGAGAGAGAGAGAGAGAGAGAGAGAGAGAGAGAGAGAGAGAGAGAGAGAGAGAGAGAGAGAGAGAGAGAAAAGGAGAGAGAGAGAGAGAGAGAAAAGAGAGAGAGGAGAGGAGAGACGAGAGAGAGATAGAGAGAGGAGAGAGAGAGAGAGAGAGAGAGAGAGATTTAATGTGAGGCTGAAAAGATGGATATTATGAAGGATATAATAATTGTTTGGTAAGGATTATAGTTTGGTATAAAAACAGAACTGAAAAAAGGACAATGAATAATATAATAGTGAGGGATGTAATAATGGTTTGGTGAGGAAAATAGTTTGATATAAGAGCAAAAGAAAAATGGAAGGCTACGATTAAATGCGAGGCTGAAAAGATGGATATAGTGAGTAATATAGTGATGTATATAGTGATGGATATAGATAGTGAGTAACCTAATTATGAGGGTTGTTTTTACAATGGAGGTTATAGCTAAGCGTATTTACGAGGGTTGAGGACCTGTTATTTTCTTCCTTGTTAAAAGTGACCAAGATTTCAACCTTTACAAATCTCAAAGAATGGATGACATAATCTAATAATGATAATGCCAGTAAATCACTATAGACTTCACATGATTCAAGACTTACGAACATAACTTAGAACCTACCCTTACTACTGTAATAGCAGACCGTTTACGCCTCCCCGCCCTGCCAACATATCGCCTTACTCTTCAGGGAACGAGATCTAATCAATTGTGTGTCTCTTATAAATATAAATAATGGCAAATCTGAGCGGCGGGAGGTGGCGAGATTATACTTGATAAATAACAAGATCACTTTCAACCAAGATTTCAATAGTGTTCAACCCCTTTTTGACGTCAATTTTAGCGGCTTTGTTGACATTTAAGGGACCTCAGTGTCTTTTTGAGCGAAAAAATCGACGAAACTATGAGATTCAGTTAAACACCAAAATATGAAGGGAGGTCGTGGCAAAAATTTCACAAAGATAAGATAGGGAAGAAAGGAGAGGGAATAGGAGGTGGGGAGAGGGTGATAAGGAGAGATAGAAAGTTGAAGGAAGGAAGGAAGGAAGGAAGGAGCACAGGAGTAAGGAAGGAAGGAAGGAAGGAAGGAAGGAAGGAAGGAAGGAAGGAAGGGAACAACAACAAAGTTTCAGTGCGATACAGACGTTTTTTTAAAGATACGGACAAGTAAACTGACATTACCATCCTCAGACAAATAAGCAATTTTTGACTGTGGCGCTTTAAAAACACACAAATTTAATGATCCACGTGCTTCTATGTATACCTTTAACCCCTTGAGGACCAGAACGTAATTGCCATTGTAATTTGGCCACCATTATACGATTGTAATGCATATAAGCAATGTTTTATTAGATATGACTTGTTTACTATCCTTGTCGACTAACTAATTTGGTATATTCAGTTACTTTTCGTTATTTTATGGCTAACAACACACGATTTCATATAGCAAAGGAAAGATCTGGGCGTGAAGGGGTTAATTAACTAAGACTATAGCATGTACGCCTGCCTATGCGCTGACTATACGGAAACTTTAATAAGGAGTCGTGACTACAGCCGAGAACTTAAGAGTGTCAAGGGAAACACTGTAAAATACGCAGCATGGATAGTTTTGTGAGTCACTGAAGAAAAACTGGACATGCTGATGGGTTTGTACTGACGATATCTTGAGACTGGACACCTCTTTTATTTTCCATTTTTACTTCTCTCTCTCTCTCTTGCTCTCTTTCTCTCACGCTATCTCTCTCGATGTCTCTCGCTGTCTCTCGCTGTCTCTCTCTCTCTTGCTGTCTCTCGCTGTCTCTCTCTCACTGTCTCTGTCTCTGTCTCTCTCTCTCATGCTATCTCTCTCTCGCTCTGTCTCTCTCTCTCTCCTCTCTCTCTCTCTCTCTCTCGTCTCCTTCTCTTTCTCTCTTTCTCCCCTTTTCTCTTTTCTCTCTCTCTCTCCTTCTCTGTTTTCTCTCTTCTGTCCTTTTTCCTGTCCTCTCTTCTTCCCTTTTCCCCCTTTCTCTCTTCTCTCTTCCTCTCTTCCTTTCTCCTTCTCCTCCTCTCTCTCTTCTCTCCCCCTTCTCTCTCTCTCTCTCTCTCTTTTCCTTTTTTTTCCCTTTCCCCCCCTCTCTCTCTTCTCTCCTCTACTCTTTTCTCTCTCTCTCTCCCTCTCTCCTCTCTCTCTCCTCTCTCCTCTCTTCTCTCTCTCTCCTTCTCCTCTCTCCTCCTCTTCAAGTTTATCCCAAAACATCCCTGAACTCACATCGTTGTTGTATCTTGAGGTATTGCCCCCCTACACTCTAAAAAGGGGGGTATATTAAAAGGGTAAAATTTGTTACATCGCACCATCATACCCTTTTTATACCCTAGTCCAGGCGGAGGGTAATGCTGCGATTATCCCCTTTCTCTCCCCTTTTTATACCCTTTTTAGCGAGAGGGATAAAAGGGTATTTTTTGGGGTTCGAAAAGGTATATTTGGGTTGCAAAAGGGTTATTTGAAAGGGAAAGCATATTTCATCACTAAAAAATACCCTTTTTCTCCCCTTTTCCTACCCTTCCTTTTCAAGAGTGTATGCCACCTCGCGCCCCCAGATTTCCAATTTTTGTATTATCTTTAAAAACGTACGTTTGGGATTGTCGTTCCCTAAGGGAGTAACGTTTTTGGCAGGGCGGGGAGGGAAAACGGCCTTCTTTTACCAAGGCTTAACCCATGCGGGTCTATATATTTTTCAATTTTATTATATTTTGTCATCCTTTCTTTGAGATTTGTATGTCAATTTTGTTTTCCCGGGAATAACACACACACTAAAAACCACACATATCACACGCACACACACCCCACCCACACACACACCCCACCCCAAACACCCCACCACACAACACACACAACACAACACACACACACAACACCACACAACACCACCCAACCCCACACCCACACAACCCAAAGCACAGCCACACATCAAAACCACCCAACACAACACAACGCACCACACCCACCACCCCACACCCCACAATAACACCACCCACCAACACACACCAAAACACACACGCAAAAACACACACACACACACACACACACACCACACACACACACTACGCACACACACAAAACAACCCACACACACACAACACACACACACACACACACACACCCCCAAACACACACACAACACACACCACACACACACACAACACACACACACACACAGACACTCTTGGAATTCCAAAACGAGCAAGACAAAATGAATCTTAGCAAGAAGTAGTGATTATTTTTTAAAAAATTTTTCCTGCAAAAACTTTTTCCCCCCTGAGTGTTTTCACCTCCCTTTCCCCCCTGTGGACCTGTGTGTACCCACACTTGTTTCCCCGGGAACGTGTGTAAAGGGGGCGGGTGTTGTTGTGAAGCATCTGAAGTTTCTTGTTCCTTTTTATCTTACTCTAAAGGCAAGAGAAGAGGACAAATATAACGCTTCGCCAATACTTCCCACCTGTGACAGCTTTGTAAAACAGCAATGTATACCTGTGCGTGTGGCGAAGGTGTCTCTATA
Organism: Chionoecetes opilio; assembly: GCA_016584305.1. NCBI lineage: Eukaryota > Metazoa > Arthropoda > Malacostraca > Decapoda > Majidae > Chionoecetes > Chionoecetes opilio. Next base: position 483,718 of record JACEEZ010019218.1, read on the forward strand.
GACGTACAGTTCATTTGGTATTGATGTTTGTATTCACTGTACGTAGAAGTCATCTGACACAAGGTTTATAGAGTATACAGTACTACACTATAGACCTGTAGACTCTATTGACCTTATCTGCCGCGGCTTCCACACATAAAAACAATAACTAAAAAAATAAGGAAGCACAAAGGGCCCCGAGCGTACTGTGCTAGTTCCTGTTACTTAATACTACCTACATCCACCTTTCTGCCCCATCCATGAAATGATATAGTCTCCTTTTAAGGCTTTTTTTTACACGCTGTTATAGACTTGCTCAAAACACGTACCATGACTGAGAGACAAAGATTCTTATTATTTATTCTAGACACTCGCGCTTGCTGTGTTTGTGTGTTTGTGTGTGGAGGAAAGATACAAACACCAAACACCGGCCTCAAGTAACTCCATGGTAACAAACGTCGTCACTGGATGGCTGAACTGAGCCTTTCACCCGATAATAATAAAGTTAATGCGTACATTGTACCTGACGCGTCGCTGTTGGTGTGTGTCTGTGTGCGTCTGATTAGGCTTGAGTTCAAAATTCTCGATCTGTAAAAAATGAGGCTAGAAATTTTGGCATGGTGGCAATCTCGTCTTTACAGTGGGGACATAATAATCTATTTCAATTTCGTGGTGAATATTTTCCAAACCAACTGACCTAAATATATAGTTTGTTGATAATATTTTACTGTTAGTAGATGGTCAAGTTTACATGGACGTATCAGGAAATATTGCAGATCTGAAAATTTTGATGACATCCCTAAACTATTAATGGAAATCTTCGTTTATATTTTTTCAAGATTGTGAACTCTACTGCCACGCTATACCCAAAAATGATCACTCTACTGAACATGGATTTCTAAAGTAGCAAAAAATCGCATAATGACAAAGGCGGGACACTATAAGATCAGACGATGGGTTGGGGTGTTGCCTAACTGTAACGGCAACTGATTTATTTTAACCCCTTCGCGCCCAGATCTTTCCTTTACTATAAAAAATCGTATGTAGTTGAGCCATACAATTACGAAAATAACTGAATATACCATTTTAGTTAGTCGACAAGGATACTAAACAGGTCATATCTATAAAATATTGCTTATATTAACTAAAAATTCTCTAATGGCACTCAAATTAAAATGGAAATTACGTTCTGGGCCTCAAGGGGTTGATTCTATATATTCTATTGTTTTGTTTTATTTTATTACTGCTGCTTTTGTTACTGCTGCTGCTGCTTCATCATGCCTTTTCTTGTGTTTCTTTTTCTTACACTCCAAGCTTATGTCTGAAAACTGATCGGTGCTTCCTTGTGTCGCTCAGAAAGAGAAGGATACTTGAGTGGCATGAAGGACGCACACAGGATAGAGAACAAAGGACGTTCTCGCCTTACGAAGGAATAGGAGGTGGGGAAAGGGTGAGAAAGAGAGAGAGAAAATTGAAGGAGTGTGGAAAGGAAGGAAGGAGGAAAGAAGGGAGAGAGGGATGAAGGAAGGAAGGAAGGAAGGAAGGAAGGAAGGAAGGAAGGAAGGAAGGAAAAAAGGAAAGAAGGAAGGAAGGAAGGAAAGAAGGAAAGAAGGAAGGAAGGAAGGAAGGAAGGAAGGAAGGAAGGAAGGAAGGAAGGAAGGAAGGAAGGAAAGAAAGAAAGAAAGAAAGAAAGAAAGAAAGAAAGAAAGAAGAAAGAAAGAAAGAAAGAAAGAAAGAAAGAAAGAAAGAAAGGAAGAAAAAAGAAGGAAAAAAAGCTGCAAAGTAAGATAGGGAAGGGAGTGATAAGGAGAGAGAAAGAGGAAGGAGTGTGGGAAGGAGGGAAGGACTTTGTATACTCATTGCCCACATGTATATATTATATTTTATTTGGTTTAGCACTTCAGTTAATTTCCTCATGTATGTATGTTATATTGTTGTTTTCGTATTTTCTTCCTGTATGCCTTCGGGTGAAAGTAGAATTATTATTATTATTATTATTATTATTATTATTATTATTATTATTACTTGCTCGCATTCCTGATACTGTGGATAATGGACGTCCTCTCCAGAGCGACAAGACCAAAATAGATGCCACCATTATGACATCTGGCTTATGTGTTACTACTGAAAGGCGGTATCACATCTGGACTGTGACTATAGTAACGCACACACACACACACACACACACACACACACACACACACACACACACACACACACACACACACACACACACACACACACACACACACGCACACGCATACGCACACGCACACACACACTGTAACGCTAAGAGTGGTGACGCATTGAACGCATGTGTGAGAGAGAGAGAGAGAGAGAGAGAGAGAGAGAGAGAGAGAGAGAGAGAGAGAGAGAGAGAGAGAGAGAGAGAGAGAGAGAGAGAGAGAGAGAGGAGAGAGAGGAGAGAGAGAGAGAGAGAGAGAGAGAGAGAGAGAGAGAGAGAGAGCAGGGTTGAAAGGAAGGGTAAGATTTTTTACTTTTAACGGTAAGGAAAAAACAGGAACGCTGTATAAGCAAAGGTAGGAACTGAGGGAGGAAGGAAGAGGAAGGGGAGGAAATGGAGTAAAAAGAGGAAGAGGAGGAGGAGGAGGAGGTGGAGGAGGAGGAGGAGGAGAGAGAAGAGGGTACATGAGGAACTAAGCAAGAGAAGAAGAGAGAAAAGAAAAATGAAAAGTTAGATAGAGAAGAGAGGAGGAGGAATAGCTAGGAGGCAGGGAGAGGGTGATAAAGTGGGTGAGAAAGTGGAAGGAGTGTGGAAAGGAAGGAAGGAAGGAAGGAAGGAGCTGAAAGAAGGGAGAGAAACTGAAAACTAGGATAGGGAGGAGAGGGAAAAGGAAGTGGGGAGGAAGTGATAATAAGAGATAGAAAGATGAAGGAGTGTGGAAAGGAAGGAAGAAGGAAGGAAGGGAGAGAAGGATAAAGGGAAAGGAAGGAAGGAAGGAAGAAATAAGAAGGAAAAAAAGCTGAAAAGTAAGATAGAGAAGGGAGTGATAAAGAGAGAGAAAGATGAAGAAGTGTGTGAAAGGAAAGAAGGAGCACAGAAGGAAGGAAGGAAGGAAGGAAGGAAGGAAGGAAGGAAGGAAGGAAGGAAGGAAGGAAGGAAGGAAGGAAGAGAAGAAGAGAGAGAGAAAAACCTGAAAACTAAGATAGGAAATGGAGGGAGAGGGAATAGGAAATGGAGAGAGGGTGAAAAAGGAAGAAACTTGAAGGAGTGTAGAAAGGAAAGAAGGAAGGAAGGAAGGAAGGAAGGAAGGAAGAGAAAAGGAGGAAAATATAGATGAAAAGTAGGATAGGTAAGAGAGGAGAGGGAATAAGGAGGAGATGATAAAGAGAGAAAGTTGAAGGAGTGTTGAAAGGAAGGAAAAAGGGAGGAAGAAGGAAGGAAGAAGGAAGGAGGAAGGAAGAAGCAAGGGAAGGAGCAACACCAACCCTAACCTGAAATACATTAGGGGCGCGGAAAGTCATTAGGAAGCGTGTTTGACAAGATGATGGTGGTGGTGGTGGTGTTGATGGTGGTGGTGGGGGTGGTGGTGGTGGTGGTGGTGGTGGGTGGTGGTGGTGGTGGTGTGGTGGGGGTGGTAGTGGTGGTGGTGGTGAGTGGTGGTGGTGGGGGGGTTGGTGGTGGTGGTGGGGTGGAGGGGTGGGGGGTGGTGAGTGGTGGTGGTGGGGGTGGTGGTGGTGGTGGTGGGGGGGATTTTGGGTGGTGGGGGTGGTGGTGGCTTTTACATTTTGGGTTTTTTGATTATGAACACACACACACACACCACACACACACAAAACACACAAAACACACCACACACACACAACCACCACAAC
>JACEEZ010019218.1:498580-533580 GCA_016584305.1 Chionoecetes opilio
GATTGGAGAGAGAGAAAAAAAAAAAAAAAAAACCCCCGAGAGAGAGAGAGAGAGAGAGACAAAAGGAAAAGAAAAGAAAGGAAAAAAAGAAAAAGAAATGCAGAAAAAAGACAAATAACAGACAGACGCAGAAAAAAAAGAGAGGAAGAAGAAAAAGAAGAGAAAGAAAAAGAAGACGAAGACAGAAAAGACGGACAATCAGACAGACAGAAGACGAAAAGAAAGAAGACAGACAGACAGACAGACAGACAGAAGAGAGAGAGAGAAGAGAGAGCAGAGAAAAGAGAGGAGGGAAGAGAAGGAGAAGAGAAGAGAGAGAAGAGAGACGGACAAACAGACAGGACAGAGGGGAGAGAGAGGAACTGCAGAAACATTGACAAACGACATACAGAAACAAGTACACACATGAAAACTAATAACAAGAATGACTAAGTTATTAAAAAAAAAAATTATAACTAAGAGTGAGGAGGGGGGAAGCGTTCTGCATTACAGTGTATACCAGAAAAATTCGATCAGCATGTAGTTGGTATATAATAGTTATCGGTTTAATTTTAGTTGTATAGTATAAATTTAGTCGACAGTTGAGGACCCTACATTTATTTTTCTCCCTTGTAGGTGTTGCTTAAAATATTCTTAATTTTATCCGTTTCATCAACTTTGCCTCCGCGGCGCTCCATTTCATGTTTTGTAATTACGTCAAAAATTGGTTACCAAGGCAATTTTGCCAATTTTTTTTTCTCTCTCTCTCTCATCTCTTTTCCCTCTCTCTCTCCCCTCTCTCTCTTTTCTCGCTCCTCTTTTCTCTCCCCTCTCTCTCTCTCTCTCTCTCTCTCTCTCTCTCTCTCTCTCCTCTCTCTCTCTCTCTCTCTCTCTCTTTCTCTTCTCCTCTCTCTCTCTCTTTTCTCTCTCTTCTCTCTCCTCTCTCTCTTTTCCCCCCTCTCTCTCTCTCTCTCTCTCTCCTCTCTCTCCCCTCTCCCCTCTCTCTCTTTCTCTCTCTCTCTCCCCTCTCTCTCCCCTCTCTCTCTCTCTCTCTATCCCTCTCTCTCTCTCTCTCTCTTCTCTTCTCTCTCTCTCTCTCTCTCTCTCATTCCCCCGATCCGGGAAAAACACATAGTTATGATTATTTATTTATTTTGCAATTGTTTTTCTTGTATATATTTTGTTGTAACAGTGCCCTCTTACCAAATAAAAAAAAATGTCCTTGCATATAACAAAACTATTTATTACTATATTTATCATTTTTGTATCGAGTTCTGTGCTTTTGTTAATTACAAATCATCAAAATTAATCACCCATGGTTTTTTTCGCAGTTTTCACTCACGAGGCAATGTCTGTATATCACATTTCGTGTCGTTCTTCACTACCATCAAAGCCCTCGTGTTTCTCTCCTCTTCCTTCTCCCTTGCTTGGTCCTTCCCCTTCCCCTTCCCCCTGCTCTCCTGTCCCCCTCCCTGCTAAACAAGGCCCTGTCAGCTCGCCGTTGTTTCACCATCCTGCACCCACACACACACACACACACACAACACACACACACACACACACACACCACACACACACACACACACCACACACACACACACAAAACACACCCCACACAAAACCCCCACCCCACACCACACACACACACCAAAACACACACACACACACACCACACACCACACACCACACAACACACCACACACACACACACACACCCCCACACACACACACACACACACACCACACACCACACACACACACACACACACACACACACACACACACCACACACAAAACACACACACACACACACACACACCCCACACACACACACACACACACACACACACATATTAATGATGTCAACTCGCAGATCACACTTAATCCCGCCACCTAATTAGAATCGAACACCATTCTCTTATCTTCGTCCAGGCGCCTTTGTCCTTATAGTCGCAGTGATACACGACTCAACACGACTCCCTATTGCGTATGTGTTTATACTTATACAGTGGCCGCAATTAAAATGGCGACACTGACTTTTGGAAGAGGATAAAGAGTATACTAACGGAGTGACAGCAGCAAGTTATTTTTACTGGTTTTACATTTTCTATAATGTTTTATTGTCTTTGTGATACATGACTCAACACGACGCCTATTGTGAAGGTGTTCATAATTATACAGTGGTTGCAATTAAAATGTTGACATTGACTTTTGGAAGAGGAAAAACTATACAAACGTAGTGAGAAAAGCAAGTTTTTTTCTGGTTTTATAATATTATATACAGTGTTACATATATTTTCTGCCAGTGTGATCCTTTACCCTAGTGTATATTATGTGTATGTAACTACGTATATATATATGTATAGTAGGTATGTAGTACGAGGTCATTATTTCCTGTTACGTCCCTTATTCCCGTCTTTTTTTCAATGTCTTTATCTGTCTGATTGCGAGCCGCGCCATGACGGCATGAAGCTAATAGTCCCAGATGGAAGAATCGACAAATTTTCCACCTCGAAAGTTTCATTCTTCTCTTCCTCCTTATCCTTTCCCAGCGATTTCTCCCTTTTGTCCTTCATCCCTTCCTCCCTCCTTCCCTTCCCTTCACTCCCCCCCCTCCCCCCTGACTGCCTAACCCAAGACACAGCGAAGCATTAACGTCGATTACGCATCCTATATCCTATGTAATGTTTGATTATATAGTAAATTATATTCCTTGTATTATATAATTATCTTTATATGAATGTTGTTTGCATGTCTAAATTGTTATTTGTGTTAATTTCTTATGTCTGTTTTTAATTAATTAGTGTTATTGTTTTTGTTTCTCTCTCTCTCTCTCTCTCTCTCTCTCTCTCTCTCTCTCTCTCTCTCTCTCTCTCTCTCTCGCAGTCTCTGTCTCTCTCTCTCTCTCTCTCTCTCTCTCTCTCTCTCTCTCTCTCTCTCTCTCTCTCTCTCTCTCTCTCTCTCTCTCTCTCTCTCTCTCTCTCTCTCTCTCTCTCTCTCTCTCTCTCTCTCTCTCTCTCTCTCTCTCTCTCTCTCTCTAAGCTGGACCCACTACGTGTCTACAATATAGTAAAAAAAAATATTGCTGTTTTGCGTTTTTAAATTTCGACTTGTGCGAATTGACGGCTGCCACATCTCATTAGGTGATTCATTTGCGTTTGACAGTCACGTTTTTCTTCATTCGTGGCCACTACTGTTTTGTGTTCGAATATAAATGATGGTTGCAGTTATTATTATTATTGTTGTTATTATTTTTATTATTATTATTATTATCATCATCACCATTTTTCTTATTTAGTTGATATTGTGATTATCATTGTTAGTGTTTTCATAATCATTATTGCTAGCTTTATTTTGTTATTAGTATTGTCATTATTGCTGTTTCTACTACTACTACTACTACTACTACTACTACTACTACTACTACTACTACTACTACTACTACTACTACTACTACTACTACTACTACTACTACTACTACTACTACTACTACTACTACTACTACTACTACTACAACCACCACCATGACGATTATAACAATATCCACCACTACTTCTACTATCACCACCACTACCACTACTACTACCATTACCATCACTTCTACCACTACTACTTTTACCATTTCTACTACTTCTACTATTTTTAGACTGAAAACTCACACACGCAAGACCATTTATATAATTCCTGGAAATTGAAAACGAATTCTAGAAATATAAGTGGCGTGTCTTAACGTGCGTGAGTGAGTAATTAGCGTGATAAGGACAGGTATAAAACGTGAAATGACGTGTGAAGGGAGGTGCATGTTATGACTCTCTGTGAGGAAATTAATTAAGACAGTAAGTATGAAATGTTACTTAGTTTAGTATGTGTGATATTGTAAAATGAAAGAGTGGCGGGCTGAAGGTGTACAAGTAAGAGCACGAATATAGCTAAAGTAATGACAAAATATGTATGGAAGATGATCATGTAATGGAAGAACATGAATATATATATATATATATTTTTTTTTTCTATACATTTGTGCCTATAGCGCCTGTAGGCAGTGGTGACCCAGGGCTCGGATGGTAGGCTTTGGAGGTTCACTTAAGGGCTCTGATGGTTGGTCCTCGCCCGTGGTGGCGCAGGCAGGATTCTTATAGTGACGCCTGTGATTAGAGGCTCATGCCGCCCCCCTGTGTCCTCCGATGCACTCGCAGTCGAAGGTAGAGTTGATGGGCAGGGCATGTGGGTGTTCTTAGGCCACTCGACGGTGCAGAAAGGTTTTGGTTTTCTTCGGGGATCGAACTCGGGTCACCGAGAACGCCAGTCGGAGACGCTAACCACTCCGCTACCGCCTCCCCGAATATAGCTAAAGTAATGTCATAGTGGTGATTTCTGTGGTAAAATAAGGATGTTTTAGCTTGTTGTGAACTAAAAGACAAAGGCAAGAAGTGATAGAAATGTGTTAGAATGAAACAAAGGGACGAAGAGAATTAAAACTTGTGATTGTTGATGAAATTATTATAGGAATTTGAGGTTGGACGATTGTGAACTTGAGGTTAGATGAACGATTGTGAACTTGAGGTTAGATGGACGATTGTGAACTTGAGGTTAGATGGACGATTGTGAACTTGAGGTTAGATGGACGATTGTGAACTTGAGGTTAGATGGACGATTCTGAACTTGAGGTTAAATGGACGATTGTGAACTTGAGGTTAGACGATTGTGAACTTGAGGTTAGATGGATGATTGACTGGATTGGATTAGATGACTTAGATGGATTGTTGTGGGAAATTTGGATGCGAAAACAGGAAACAAAGATTTCATACCAAGAGTGAATAAGAGTTAAGAATATTAATGAAGAGAATGTATGCAAGTAAAAAGAGTATTGTTTACTATTTAGAGAGGCACATGAAGCAACCGGTGCCTATGGAGGTCCAAGAGTAAAAAAAAAATCATAATACCAATAATAATAAAATACAAGTAAATATTAATACCATAATGAATAGCAAGTTCCAAGTAAAAAAAGATATAGGAGTGGAGATTATCAAAAAGATGAATGCTAAAAAATACCTATTACTTATTATCAGTAATAGGTGAATGCATGGTTCAAAAACAGGCTGTATCTTATCCTATTCTGGTTTATATGTAAATGTGTTTAGAGAAACAACAAGATAAACATTGTTATTGGGTCATGGTGAATGGTGTTTTAAATCATGTTCATTTAAAGGACCTCAAAATAAATAAAAAATAAATATGATGATCAGTGAATTATTTAAGGAGACAGCAGGAGAGAGTATTAAGGAGGGATAGAGCAATGTGAAGAAAGAAAAGGAAGAAGAATGGAGGAAATTTCAGGAAGCATTTCTTGGTAGTAGGAGTGAGGAGTGAGGAGAGTGTAAGTCAGGTGGTGGAGGGCGAAGAAAGGCAGTGAATGGAGAATGATGGAATGGAACACTTGGACAGAGAGAGAGAGAGAAAACAGCCGAGGCGGGTCCTCTTGTGCCCGCCGGAGCCCCCGGGCTGCCCTCTCCTCGTGGTGCTCTGGGCCGCCGATCTGCTGCCTCAGCTGAGCCGTGGCGGGGCAGGACAGCAGGCAGTGCCTCAGGGGGTGCCGGGCCAGGGGGCCACAGTGATCACTCTCAAAGGCGTCCCTCAGCTCCTCCAGCGTGACTGGAGCGTTCAGCTCCTCCTCCGGCCCAGCCTGAGGCGGTGCTGCAGAACCTCGTCCGCCCTGGCAGGATGGCAGTGGTGAGCCGCACGTTGTCCGCCGGCGGACGCGGCTGCTGCAGGACCTGTAGGGCAGACCTGGAGTCGCAGTGGACGACCACCATCTCCTCCCGAGGGTGGCGGGCGTAGTCCAGGGCGTGCTGGATCGCCGCCAGCTCCATCTGCAGGGTGGAGCAGTGGTCGGGCAGCACCTCCCGCCCTGTGACCACCGCCGCGCCCGTCCTGCCTCTCTCAGGGGCGACTGAGCCGTCCGTGCAGTAGACGGCGCTGCCCGGGACGTTGGCCTCCGCCATCCCCTCAGTGCTGCGCCCGGGTGCCCAAGGCCTGGCTGGCCGGCAAGGCGGTGGTGGTGACCTCCACCGACGGGGCTTGCCGGGAGAGGGGGGGGGAAGGCGGCAGGAGGGGGGAGTCCTTCCTGCAGTAGGTGGTGGTGGTGGAGCCGGTGGTTGGCGGCGTGGGCCACCCTGCGTAGCCAGGTGTTGCAGCTTACCACTCCCATTCCTGAGAGAGAGAGAGAGAGAGAGAGAGAGAGAGAGAGAGAGAGAGAGAGAGAGAGAGAGAGAGAGAGAGAGAGAGAGAGAGAGAGAGAGAGAGAGAGAGAGAGAGAGAGAGATGCAATAATATATCAAACAGGTATAAAGGAGTTAACAATGGAAAGGATGAGTCATGAGAGGTAATGAAGTGTGTGAAGTCAATGGAGATGAAAGGTATTACGTGGTAGTGTAAAGAAAGGGTGAAGTATGTGATGCAGCGGCTGGCTGGGTTATTGAAAGCGTGGCAGGAACAGAGTTATACCGTGGCCACCGAGAGACACGTGGCCCACTGTCTCTCGGTGGCCTCGGTTATATACCCACGCATTGGCAGGAAGCAGAATGTGTACCGCTGGATAAGGGTTGAAAAAAAATATAGCGGACTGTGTTAAATATGGAGGAATAAGTTTGTTTTGTGTACCGAAAAAAATGATAAATCGTATAAGTAATTATCTAAGAATCAGAACTACAATTTAGTTCGAAAATAATGCAATTAAGAGTGATAGAATATGTCAATTAATATTCCTGTTACGAAGAGCTGTTTGAAGCATATGTATGGCAAAGTAAAACTTTTATTGTGACATTTATAAATCTTGAGAAGGCGTGTGAGAATATTAACGTAAGTATTGCAGGTTAATGGTGATGGTGGATGGCAATTTAAACTATGAGAAACTTGTAAGGAAAAAAAAAGACAGAGGTAAGAATAGGGAAAGGTGAGTGGTTTTTTTGCTTTCTTTTATGTACATCTTGAGGGACTGACCTGAGGGGAAAAAGGAAACAAAAAGCCCGCTAAAGTAAGATAAAATAGAATGAGGCAAAAAAGAAAAATAGAAATAGGCAAAAATAGAATAGAACGCTGAAATAGGATAGGCAAAGGAGAGTTAAGGGATAGTGCGCGTATATAATGGTTAGCTAGGTTAGGTTAGGTTAGGTTAGGTTAGGTTAGGTTAGGTTAGGTATAAAAGACTAAGCAAGGGAGATGAGGTGATATAATGGTAGTTAACTAGTAATTGTCAAGGGGTAGTGAGACGAAAATGCTGCTTATTAAGAGCAAGAAAAAAAAAACGGTATCCAGGTTTGTGATTTCTTATGTACGGGAAAATAGATCTTAGTGCCGCATCATTTATTCATTGAGCTTGGAAAATGTCATGATGGAAGTTTGGAATGAGTGTTGTGGTGGTGGTGTTGTTGTGGTGGTGTGGTTGTGGTGGTGGTGTTGTGGCTGTGGTGATGTTGTGGTGGTGTTGGTGGTGGTGTTGTGGGGGTGGTGGTGGTGGTGTTGTGGTTGTGGTGGTGGTGTTGTGGTGGTGGTGTTGTTGTTGTTGTTGTGGTGGTGGTGGTGTTGTTGTTGTTGTGGTGGTGGTGGTGGTGATGGTGGTGGTATTGTGGTGGTGGTGTTGTGGTTGTATTGGTGTTGTTGTGGTGGTGGTGGTGTTGTGGTTGTGGTGGTGGTGGCGTTGGTGGTGGTGGAGGTGCTGTGGTGGTGGTGGTGGTGTTGTGGTTGTGGTGGTGGTGTTGTTGTGGTGATTGTGGTGGTGGTGGTGTCATAAGTGTGTGTGTTGATGTTGTTATTGTTGCTGTTGTTTACCTTGAAGTAGGTAAATAATGTTGATGGTCCATAGCAGTGGCAGTGAAGGTGACTACGAACATTATTTTTACTATTGATGATATAAAAAAGAAATGTTTTGAATCATTATCGTATTTTTTATTTGTTTAATTTTGTGGGGGGGGGGGGGGGGAGGATGACGAAAAAGGTGCTAAAAATTAAATGCATGCCAACTATTTCTAGCTTAAGAATATTTCAACAGCAAGAGCATCGTTATGAGATATAATGAGAAACAGGTGTGTGTACTGTGTAGTGTGTTAGAAGAAAAACCTATATGGTTTCTATAAGATTCTGGCTTTGTGATAAATATAAGAGAGGAATGATTGAAAATATTGATTGATAGCTGACGTGTAATAGCAAAAATAGGACGAAGAGATGGCGTTATGTGAAGTACTGGATTACAAGTCTCTCTCTCTCTCTCTCTCTCTCTCTCTCTCTCTCTCTCTCTCTCTCTCCTCTCTCCTCTCTCTCTCTCTCGTCTCTCTCTCTCTCTCTCCTCTCTCTCTCTCTTCCTCTCTCTCTCCTCTCTCTCTCTCTCTCTCTCTCTCTCTCCTCTCTCGTCTCTCTCTCTCTCTCATCTCTTCTCTCTCTCTCTCTCGTCTCTCTCTTCGTTATCCTTGTTTCCCTTCCATTTCTCCCCGACTCATCACCAAGAGATCGAGAGGAGGGATCGAGACGAGGAGGAGAGAGGAGAGAGGAGAGACGAGATGAGATGAGAGACGAGAGAGGAGAAGGAGAGACGAGAGAGAGAGGAGAGCTATGAGCAGAGAGAGAGAGAGAGAAGAGAGACGTAAGAGGGGGGGGACAGCCTCACCTGACCTTCTGATTGGATTTACCTCACATGCCCCCCTGTAATGAAGATTGTTTAGGGGGGCGTGTGTCAGGGCGGAGAGGACGCGGGAGATAAGGGAACCAGTATAGGACATGAAATACAGGAGTGAGGAGAGGAGAGAAGGGATCAAGTACGAAGGAGGTGAACTTAAGAGGACGCGGGAGATAAGGGACATATAGGACATGAAATACAGGAGTGAGTGAGGAAAGAAGGGATTAGTATAGGACATGAAATACAGGAGTGAGTGAGGAAAGAAGGGATTAGTAGATACGAAGAACTTATGGAACAAACACACGTAAACTTATAATAGCGAAAGATAGCGAATATAGGTAATAAGAAACAATTGAGAACGGAGACTGAGATACATAAAGGAGGGGAGATAGAGTTAAGTAAACAAGAGATTAGAGGAAGAGGATGAAAGGGGAGGAGTGCACCAAGGAGAGAGGCTTGAGTAGCTATTTCATAAGGGATGTTGTAGTGTATGTGATGGTGTTCATTTGCATGTGTTAGTGTGTGTATGTGTGTGTGTGTGTGTGTGTGTGTGTTGTGTGTGTGTGTGTGTGTGTGTGTGTGTGTGTGTGAGGTTTAGTGTGTGTGTGTGTGTGTGGGTGTGGGTGTGCGGGTAGTTTAGGGGTCCTGGAATGGAGTCCTGTTTGCATGTGTGTGTGCTGTGTTTGCTTATGCCAGCCTGCATACATTCAACCCACGCCTGCTGGGGGAAGAGCAGCATTAGTGGCAGAGGAATACGAAGAGAAGGGTGGCGGGAGGTACTGATAGGAAATTTGTGGCCTAAAAAGTTTTTTGTTTATATAATTTTTTTCGTATTTCGTTTCTACCTTATTTTTTCCTTGTGGTGGATAAAGTTGGTGTTACATTGGACGTTATGGCTCTTAAATGCTTAAATGTTCAATATTACTTACATTACTTCAATATAAATATTCTTAAATGTAGTGCCTTAAATGTCCTGCCCTGCTGCAGGGCGGCTGTTAAGCTGTAAAACCAGTGAAATAAGAGAGATGAATGGAGGGGTCTACAGGATTTCGCGCTGACAAGATTTCGCACAACACCGGGTGTATACATCCACCACACACAAGCGGCGTAGCCAGCCACCATCACTTCCTTATCTTATATTCTTTGGGAATTGAGATGAATATCATCCCTTTTGTTGACCTGCCAGAGTTAGTGCACATTGGCACATAGCACCAATGATGTTTATTTCCCCTTTCCTTTGCCATGTGGCTTTGCTGGTGTCATTACAGGTAAACACACCGTACACAGCCTTCGTAGCCTCCCGCGCCTGTGCCGCCCAGACGCACACACCGATGGGCCAAGACACTGTTACCTCCGATTGTTTTGCAGAATATTCAGCGGAGTGTGAAATTAAGACGGCACAGTGACGGGAGGTGAATGTGTGTGTGAGTGTGTGTGTGTGTGTGGAGGGGGGGAGGACTTGAAATCAATGGATGAACAAATTTGTCCACATCACGCAAACGGTGGAGAAACGTTAGACAAAGAGACTAACTCACATATGATAAACTCATACACACATCCATTGAAATAAATAAATAATATATATATATATATATATATATAGATATATATATATATATATATATATATTTTATATATAATATATATATATAATATAGTATATTATAAAGGTTGCAGGGCCATCGCGTGGTAGCGGCAGCCGTACCTTTAATAGGGTGTGCCATGAGTGTGGCCGATATGACATTTAGATGAAGAGCCGCGATCACGCTGCCTCACTGCCCTCCCGTGTCCCTCCCTGCCTCCCTGCCCACCCGTGTCCCTCCCTGTCCTCCCTGCCCACCCGTGTCCCTCCCTCCCACACCCTCCCCGTCCTGTGGCTCCGGTACACACTGCCCACCCGTGTCCCTCCGCCTCCCTGCCCACCCGTGTCCCTCCCTCCCACACCCTCCCCGTCCTGTGGCTCCGGTACACACTGCCCACCCGTGTCCCTCCCACCCTCCCTGCCCGTCCTGTGGCTCCGTGCCCCCTCCTTCCCTCCCCGTCCTGAGGCTCCGGTACACACTGCCCCCCCGTGTCCCTCCCACCCTCCTGCCCGTCCTGTGGCTCCGTGCCCCCTCCTTCCCTCCCCGTCCTGAGGCCCGGTACACACTGCCCACCCGTGTCCCTCCCACCCTCCCTGCCCGTCCTGTGGCTCCGTGCCCCTCCTTCCCCTGCCCGGCATGAGGCTCCGGTACACACTGCCCGGTGTTCATGTCTGTTACTCTGAATACGGGATAAATATTTTGATCCTGGATTTGAAAGTATAAAGTTTTGAGTTTCAATTTATCTTTTTTATGCTACGACGTATGTTACATGATGTTGAAGTTACTATAAATTGAACCTTTAAATGTAAGCAATGTATTTAGCCGAGACTGTCTTTAGAACTGCCTTCTCGGTGCCGTGACGGAGACGGGAGTTTTTTCCGTCTCTTGCCTTGAAAGAAAGACTTGTTTTAGAATCTTGGGCCTTTCACACACAGGAGTTTGGCTTTCAGGGTCACGAGTAGCTTTTTGGAGACTGATTACCGTTTCTGATTTTACAGTAATTGCATTTTTTTTTTTCTACTACAAGTTTTTGTCTATACTGTTTTTCGTCACCTCATTATATTTTTACTAAACTCTCAGACGTTTCCTTGTAGCCCAGACGTCTTTCTTGTTGTAGCCAAGTAGCATTTTCATATATATTATTATTTTCTATATAGTATTTATCTGCTTTGAATTCTAGTCTTGTTTTTCGTCACCTTTTTGTCTCTTTGTTTTTTGTCTTCTTTGTCTCTTTATGTTTCTTTCTTAACGTTCCTTTACTCTCAGACGTTTCCTTGTGGCCCGATTTCCATGGTGTTGATTTGACCCTTGACCTCTGATGGAAGGTCAGCGCCACGAATGACCTTTGATGTTGCGGCGGCAGACTCGCAGTAATCAATGAATGCATCAATCAGGGGTGGAATTAGTCCCATTGAGATTGTCGGTGATGGAACAATACCGGACCCTGATCTGATGTGTCTGTAACAAAACAAAAAAAAGACTTTGCAGACAGTTCGCCGATTTTGGTGCCTTACGTCTCTGATTGGTTGTCCAGCAGCGGCGTTTGTGATTGGGTAATAACTCTCCTCCTGCCTAATGACGTCACACATATAAATAAAGCTTAGAAGTATTAAAGTTAGGTTAGGACAATGAGTTAGAAGATAGGAAGGCGAGTTACGAGCCAATCACAAAACGCCTCTGCTGGCCACCAATCAGAGATGTAGGGCGGGAGAATCTACGAACTGTCTGCAGGGCCTCCCAAAATATTGTATGATGGATCTGTTCTTAATAACTCAAACTGATAACACTGGAGCTATTAATAATTACATAGCAGTGATGGTAAATATGTAACCTAGAGTGATAAAGTTCATGCTCCCTCGATCAACAAATAAGTATATCATGTGAGGTAATTATTTTCCCTATCATTAGAGATACACCGAGTCCCCAGTGAATTAGTTAAAAGGTAATTAAGTGGTTTTAGAATCACCCTGCCAATGAGTAATGATCGCTCGACACCACCACACAGACGGAGACATGCGGGGCTTTGTGTGTACCTCTCTTTGTCTGTGTCCGTTCGGCCAATCCTTTGTGATGTAAAAAAAAAATATATATATATTTAGGCAGGTGATTAAGTGCACATGTCCACCAATACGAGTTTGTGGAGTGAATGATGCAAAATGATGTAACAAGATTCAAGAGGCAATCGGGTGAATATAATGGAATTTATTTGCCTAAAAATTTTGTTCTTTACATTGATTGAAACACACGCCTGAACGTTTAGGTGGTTTAGGGCGCCCGGCACCATTCTGTGGTTCGGCGCTCGATTCCCAGACCCGCTCATTCCCGGAGATTTTTACACTGAGAAATTCGGGAGGTTGCTGTCCCCCTTGATCAAGGGGATGGGGTGTTGGTGAGTGTGCGTTTCCAGCAATTACCCAAAGAGCGGTAATAATGAGCACCAAGCTCGACAACCGAGCTAACTGGCGATCACGAGTCGACTCACGTGGCCCAAGACCATGTGAAATACACACACACACCACCAATTGCCTTCCATCACCAATCAGGAGACGTCAGTGATTGGCTAAAGAGAAACAAGCCACAACAACATGATCTGTAATCCCCAGTGGTCCATTTCCCGCCCAATAAGTCCATTTCCCGCCCTATAAGCGTCAGGGTTTAAAGGACAGCAAGGACAGCGTAATCCTCCTCGGCAGGGTACACTTACGTCGCCACAAACACACTTTGAAGGGTTGGCAGAGGAATTCCTTCGTAGTCTTAGACTGTGTCCGTTTCTGGGCAATTTAGTATCCAGAGCCCCTATATATTTTTTAAGGACTTATTTACAAATTAAAGAGGTATGCTATATTTAGGTGAAGTTTGTCCTCCTTTGTATTTAACCCTACACGCCGAATCTGTTCCTTTGCTATAGAAATCGTCTGTTATTAGCCATAAAACTACGAAAAAGTAACTAAGATTACAAATTAGCTAAGGACAAGGCTCATTAAACAGTGTCATATCTAATAATATGCTTATGTTCATTGAAATCGTCGAATGTGGTATATTACAATGAAAATTACGTTCTGGTCCTCAAGGGATAATCGTGTTTATGTATATAGATGATGGATAGATAGATGCTAAAGTTGTTTTTTTGCGTGTATGTAATATGCATTTGGACCACCTCGGCCCATTAAAACACTTCAAAGTAATGTTCCTTATTCATTATTTATCTTTTATGTTAGCCTCCTGAATTTAGGCAATGAAGTGGTGTCATTTCAGTACAACTGTCCTGCGTAACTCCTCTTCCCTCATGATTGTGTCTCGTCACATGATTCTCATCAAACATTTCGGCTGCATTGTTAGGTGATTATGTAATAAAAAAAAGTCAATGGATGTAATTATAGATTTAAAATATTAGCAAACAGGAAAGCTTTAATGACTCGATAAATGACGCATATATCCTTTATGTTGTCAAATGTCACAGAATTCAAGATACTATAAGCTTAGAATTGGATTGTGGGAGTTTGAACTGTGGCTCAAAGGTCTTAAAATATGGCATATGAACACTCCATTAAACCCAATTATGACCATTTAATTAATGATGAATGCGTACTAGGTTGAATATAGGTGTGCAATATAGGGTATTACCGTATGTATATAAACTCAGTTATTGTTGATAACGTGCACAAAGTATAAAAGCTATACCTCATAGTTTTGGTTCCTAGGTTGCAAAGAGTATCGCGAGCTGGAAATACCTCTATACTTACCTTAGTAATGTTCGATGGGTTCGGGAAACCCAAGTGCAAGGGTTGAGATGCTAAAGGTGGGTTCACTGGCCAAATGTCAACATTTGGCCAGTGTGAACCCTCTTTTAGTCCCCACTTGCTTTCGCCCGCTAGACATCCTCAGGGGAACAGGAACAGGCGGCGTGTCTTGAACTATCTTGGTCTCGAACAGGCTATTTCCGTTAGGGGGGGGGGGGGGTGGGTCGTTATATTCCAACCTGGACATTCTTGCCTCCTGACATTTTTCCCCCTGGACATTCTTCCCCCCTGACATTTTCCCCCTGGACATTCTTCCCTCCTGACATTTTCCCCCTGGACATTCTTCCCTCCTGATATTTTCCCCCTGGACATTCTTCCCTCCTGACATTTCCCCCCTGGACATTCTTCCCTCCTGACATTTTCCCCATAGACATTCTTCCCTCTGACAGTTCCCCCAGGACATTCTTCCCTCCTGACATTCCCCCCTGGACATTCTTCCCTCCTGACATTTCCCCCCTGGACATTCTTCCCTTCCTGACATTTACCCTCTGGACATTCTTCCCTCCTGACATTTCCTCCTTGGACATTCTTCCCTCCTGACATTTCCCCCACCTGGACATTCTTCCCTCCTGACATTTCCCCCAGGACATTCTTCCCTCCTGACATTTCCCCCCGGGACATTCTTCCCTCCTGACATTTTCCCCCTGGACATTCTTCCTCCTGACATTTTCCCCCCTGGACAATTCTTCCCTCCTGACATTTCCCCCTGGACATTCTTCCCTCCTGACATTTCCCCCCTGGACATTCTTCCCTCCTGACATTTACCCCCTTGGACATTCTTCCCTCCTGACATCTCCCCCCTGGACATTCTTCCCTCCTGACATTTCCAACTGGACATTTTTCCCCCTGACATTTTCACCCTGGACATCTTCCCTCTGACATTTTCACCCTGGACATTTTCCCTCCTAACATTTTCCCCCCCTGGACATTCTTCCCTCCTGACATTTTCCCCTGGACATTCTTCCCTCCTGACATTTCCCCCTGGACATTCTTCCCTCCTGACATTTCCCCCCTGGGACATTCTTCCTCCTGACATTTACCCCCTGGACATTCTTCCCTCCTGACTTTCCCCCCTGGACATTCTTCCCTCCTGACATTTTCCCCAACCTGGACATTCTTCCCTCCTGACATTTTCCTCCCTGGACATTCTTCCTCCTGACATTTTCCCCCTGGACATTCTTCCCTCCTGACATTTTCCAACCTGGACATTCTTCCCTCCTGACATTTTCCTCCCTGGACATTCTTCCCTCCTGACATTTTCCCCCTGGACATTCTTCCCTCCTGACATTTTCCAACCTGGACATTCTTTCCCTCCTGACATTTTCCTCCCTGGACATTCTTCCCTCCTGATATTTCCCCCTTGGACATTCTTCCCTCCTGACATTTTCCTCCCTGGACATTCTTCCTTTCCTGACATTTCCAACTGGACATTCTTCCCTCCTGACATTTTCCTCCTGGACATTCTTCCCTCCTGACATTTTCCCCCTGGACATTCTTCCCCTCCTGACATTTTCCAACCTGACATTTTCCCCTCTGACATTTTCCTCCCTGGACATTCTTCTTCCTCTGACATTTCCCCCCTGGACATTCTTCCTCCTGACATTTTTTCTCCCTGGACATTCTTCCCTCCTGACATTTCCCCCTGGACATTCTTCCCTCCTGTCATTTCCCCCCTGGACATTCTTCCCTCCTGACATTTTCCAACCTGGACATTCTTCCCTTCCTGACATTTTCCCCCCCCTAGACATTCTTCCCTCCTGACATTTTCCCCCTGGACATTCTTCCCTCCTGACATTTTCCCCCTGGACATATTCCCCCCAGACACTTTCCCCCCTGGACATTCTTCCCTCCTGACATTTTCCCCCTGGACATTCTTCCCTCCTGACATTTTCCAGCCTGGACATTCTTCCCTCCTGACATTTTCCCCCTAGACATTCTTGCCTCCTGACATTTTGTCCCCTGGACATTCTTTCCTCATGACATTTTCCCCTGGACATATTCCCCCAGACACTTTCCCCCCTGGACATTCTTCCCTCTGACATTTTCCCCCCTAGACATTCTTCCCTCCTGACATTTTCCCCTGGACATTCTTCCCTCCTGACATTTTCCCCCCTAGACATTCGTCTCTCCTGACATTTTCCCCCTGGACATATTCCCCCTAGACACTTTCCCCCTGGACATTCTTCCCTCCTGACATTTCCCCCTGGACATTCTTCCCTCCTGAACTTTTCCCCCTGGACATTCTTCCCTCTGACATTCCCCCCTGGACATTCTTCCCTCCTGACATTTTCCCTCCTGGACATTCTTCCGTCCTGACATTTTCCGCCTGGGCATTCTTCCCTCCTGACATTTTCCCCCTGGACATTCTTCCCTCCTGACATTTTCCCTCCTGGACATTCTTCCGTCCTGACATTTTCCGCCTGGGCATTCTTCCCTCCTGACATTTTCCCCCTGGACATTCTTCCCTCCTGACATTTTCCCTCCTGGACATTCTTCCGTCCTGACATTTTCCGCCTGGACATTCTTCCCTCTTGACATTTCCCCCCTGGACATTCTTCCCTCCTGACATTTTCCCTCCTGGACATTCTTCCGTCCTGACATTTTCCGCCTGGGCATTCTTCCCTCCTGACATTTTCCCCCTGGACATTTTCCCCCCTGGGTGTGTTATAGCAGTGTTATGATAACGAGACACGGACCGAAACCATTGCTGTTAATAGTTTAGGCGAGGTTAGTTTTACTGAAACTTTTTCTTCTGCCAACTTCATTTTATATGATAAATAAACAAAGGGGGAAAATGTCCACAAGGGAATCTGTTTAGAGGCGAATATGTGCAGGGGGGAAATGTCCTACACTCCCTCGTTGTGCCTGGGAATGTGGGAGGTGAACCCATAGCAAGGACTTGATCGTAATGTGTGCTTAGGTCACACACACACAACACCACACACACACACACACATCACACACACACACACACACACACACACACACACACACACACACACACAACACACACCACACACACACAAACACACACCCCGTAGTGTAGGGGTACTCCGTAGTGTAGGAGTAGCACGCTCGGTTCACAACCGAGAAGTCCCGGGTTCGATCCCCGGGCGGAGCGGAAACAATTGGGCTGTTTCCTTAAAACCCGAGCCCCTGTCCACCCAGCAGTGAATGGGTACCGGTGTTAGCCGGGGTTGTGACCCGCCTCCGGGGTGCTGGCTTCGGCCAACCCTAAGCACTAAGGATGAATGATAAAAATGTTGATATGGGGACGGGGCCATACGAGCGTTGCTCAGCCCTGTAAATACAACTAGATGAATACACACAAACACACACACACACACACACACACACACACACATACACACACACACACACACACACACACACACACACACACACACACACACACACACACACACACACACACACACACACACAGGAGAGCAGGATTAGTTATGTTCCGTATCTACATATCCACACGCACACTTAAGAGGGAAGGACTGCTGCGCTCCCTCCAAGTTTGCATGTGACACCTTTCCACTGGCGTCCTGTAGCTGTTCCCTGCCCAGTAAACACGGGTCATAGCATGGAAAGAGATAATATTAAGTTAAACTGATCCCTCTGACCCAGACTTAGAACCTTGAATCTCTTACTTGAAGTAGAAGTAGTAGTAATAGTAGTAGTAGGAGTGGTAGTAGCAGTAGAAGTAGTACTAGTAGTAGTAGTAGTAGTAGTAGTAGTAGTAGTAGTAGCAGTAGTAATAGTAGTAGGAGTAGTAGTAGTAGTAGCAGTAGAAGTAGTAATAGTAGTAGTGGTAGTAGTAGCAGTAGTAGTAGTAGTTAGTGGTAGTAGTAGTAGTAGTTAGTATAGTAGTAGTAGTAGTAGTAGTTTTGTAGTAGTAGTAGTAAGTTGTAGCAGTAGTAGTAGTAGTATAGGTAGTAGTAGTAGTGTAAGTAGTGGTAGAGTAGTAGTAGTAGTATAGCAGTAGTGTAGTAGTGTAGATAGTAGTAGTAGCTGTAGTAGTAGTAGTAGTAGTAGTAGGAGTAGAGTAATAGTAGTAGTATAGTAGTAGC
Organism: Chionoecetes opilio; assembly: GCA_016584305.1. Lineage (NCBI taxonomy): Eukaryota > Metazoa > Arthropoda > Malacostraca > Decapoda > Majidae > Chionoecetes > Chionoecetes opilio. The sequence goes on from JACEEZ010019218.1 coordinate 516,690, forward strand.
AGTAGTAGTAATATTAGTAAAAGAATAGTAGTGTAGGAGTAGTAGTAAGTAGTAGTAGTATTAGTAGTTAGTAGTAGTAGCATTAGAGTAGTAGTAGTAGTAGTAGGTGAGTAGTAGTAGTAGTAGTAGTAGCAGTATGTAGTAGTAGTAGTAGAGTAGTAGTAGTAGTAGTAGTCAGCGTAGGTAGTAGTAGTAAAGTAGATAGTGTAGTAGTTAGTATTAGGCGAGCGTGAAACATAGCTGCCATCGCATCTTGATAATAGTATGATAGTAACTTAAGTACTAGTAATGATAATGATGACTGGTAATAGTAGGCAATATAGAGACGCAGAGTAAAGGAGCGATCTGATAGAAGTTTTAAGTGGATAAAGAGATAAAATAAAGGAGAGGTAGGAAACGTTTCTACGGCTAGTAAACCAGGGTAGAACAAGAAGTAACGGATTTAAACTGGAAAAGCGTAGATTAAAAGAAATAGGGAAAAACTGGTTCCAAATAGGGTGGTAAATGATTTGGGAAAGGACTTTAGTAGACAGGTAGTACTGCGGAGTCTTAGAGGCTTTTTAGGGAGGCTAGATAAATTCATGGATGGGGATAAAAGGTGGATGTAGGTTTGTGTTAAAATAACAGGAACTACCTCTGTAGGGTCTCCAAGGCCTTTAGAGCTTCCTATTTTGTTAGCTGTAGTTCTAAATATAGTGATAGTACCCTAAGAACATAGAAAATAAGAAAATAAGGAAGCTACAGAGGCCGTGAGGCCTACCCCGAGGTAGTTCCTGTTAAAATAACACTACCTACGTCCACCCTTTCACCCCATCCTGAACCTATCCAGCCCCGTCTTTAAAGTCTCCCCAATGACCTCCGCAGTAACTAACGTTAATGAGACCATTCCAGCATTCACCACCCTATTTGTTAACAGTTTCCCTATTTCTTTTTTAAATCACGCTTTTCCAGCTCTGAATCCGTTACTTCTGTTCTACCCTGGTTAAAAGCCGTAAGAACTTTCCACCTTCTATAAATTTCCCCTTTTTCCACTTAAAAACTTCTATCAGATCACCCTTACTTGCGTCTCTCGAGTGAGTGTAACTTTAATAGTAAGAATGCAACTAGTGGGAGCTCTTTAGTATTTAAAAGTATGATAAGTAGTAGTAGTAGTTTGTAGTATAGTTAGTAGTAGAGTAGTAGTAGTAGTAGTAGTAGTAGTAGTAGTAGTAGTAGTAGTCATAGTAGTAGTTATTTGGTGGATAGTAGTTCTAGTCGTGGTAGTAACAGCTGCAATCACGGAATATCTTTGTTAACAAAAAATACATAATCATAAATCTCCGCTCAACTCTATCATCAACTCGAGATACAGATCATTACTCGTTCATTGAAGAGATTACTTTATATATTCGAAGATGATTTACTTTTTACCGAGCATTATCCCGCGTGATTTTGATGAGGCGAGGGGGAAGGATAGCTCAGTACCTGGCAGCGAGTGAGGAGGCAGGATGAATATATAGATATATAGTCCACTTGCAAAACTGTAGCCTGGGTAGGAAAGAAAGGAAGGAGGTAAAAGGTACATTAACCTCTTGAGACCCAGAACGTAATTTCCATTGTAATTTGGGTACCATTAAACGATTTTTAGTGACTATAAGCAATATTTTATAGGTATGACCTGTTTAGTATCCCTTTTCTACTAGTTAATTTAGTATATTGATTTAGTTTTCGTAATTTTATGGCTAAAAACAGACGATGTTATATATCAAAGGAAAGATCTGAGCGTGAAGAAGTTAAAAGAGAGAGAGCGAGAGAGAGAGAGAGAGAGAGAGAGAGAGAGAGAGAGAGAGAGAGAGAGAGAGAGAGAGAGAGAGAGAGAGAGAGAGAGAGAGAGAGAGAGAGAGAGGAGAGAGATAGAGAGAGAGATAGAGAGAGAGGAGAGAGAGAAAGAGAGAGAGAGAGAGAGAGAGAGAGAGAGAGAGAGAGAGAGAGAGAGAGAGAGAGAGAGAGAGAGAGAGAGAGAGAGAGAGAGAGAGAGAGAGAGAGAGAGAGAGAGAGAGAGAGAGAGTTTTCCTCGTGAGACTCGGAAATGTAATCTAATTGGTGTGTTATCTTTAAAAACTCTCCGTAAGAATATCAGTAATTGTTTGGTTGACGCTAAAGTTGTTGTTGTTTTTGTTTTTGCCGTTGATTCCAGATTGCAATTTTTAATATTTATCATCATTATAATTCATTTCACACGCACACCCCAAAAAAACTGAATATTGGAGTAATCAAATATCAAAATACTACAAAAAAAATCAGTTTATATGGAGTGTAACCAAAAAAAAAGAATATTAGAGTAATCAAATATCAAAATACTGATAAAATAATAATAAAATCAGTCCAGTGTCCCATAACGGGGTGTGAATCCATACACGCGTAACACAATGACTGCAGCTTTAATGCGACACCCTAACAGCCATGCATTGTTACAACCTGCGTGGTGGTGGTGGTGGTGGTGACGGTGATGGTGGTGGTGGTGGTGATGGTGATAGTGATGGTGGTGGTGGTGGTGATGGTGATGGTGGTGGTGGTGGTGGTGGTGGTCGTGGTGGCGGTGGTGGTGGTGGTGGCGGTGGTGGTGGTGGTGGTGGTGGCGGTGGTGGTGGTGGTGGCGGTGGTGGTGGTGTTGGTGGTAGTTGTGGTGGTGGTGGTGTTGACACAAGCACTGAATACGGTTGGCAATAATTACTGTTTGGCGTAAATCCGCTTTTTTGTGGTTGTTATATCAGTGTGTTGTTGTTGTTGTGACAAGTATGGTAATGATAATTGTAATTATTATTGTTATTACATCAGTTTCTTATTATATATTATTGCTTGTGCTTGATTATATTATTATTGTTTTTATTACTATCATTAATATCATCATTGTTTTTAGTGTTATTATTACTATTGTCATGATCATCATCATTATTATTATCATTATTGCTATTTCGTCATTATCATCATTTTTGTTATTATTATTATTCATTATTATTATCATTATTACTTTTATTATTTATTATCATTATCACTATAAACAGCAGCAGTAGTAGTAGTAGTAGTAGTAGTAGTGTTATCATATATATCATTACAAGCGGCCCTGTGGTGTAGCGCTGGTCAGCTCCACAACATCCTGGCTTTGAAGAGTTCGGGTCGATTCGGCCGTATTTTTTTCGGCCGTGAACCATTTCGGCCGTGAGACGTTTAGGCCGTGAGACGTTTAGGCCGTGAGACGTTTAGGCCGTAAAACGTTTAGGCCGTGAGATGTTAAGGCCTCAGGGACCTTTAGACCGTGAGACGTTTAGGCCGAAGGGACCGGTGCAGGGATGTGAATTTTTGAAGCCCACATTGTCGCACCGAGCCACCAGATTAATCTTATTTTCAGATAAATTCGACCGATAAATACAACCTTAGGTAAAATAATGTTTTCACTAAATGACTTTATATTTCTTTGAATTCAGGCTTTACACCACATAACATAATGTGTCACATCATAATATATATATATATATATATATATATATATATATAATATATATATATATATATATATAATATATATATTATATATATATATATAAAATATATATATATAATATATATATATATAATATAATATATATAATATATAATATATATATATAATATAATATATATATATATATATATATATTATATATATAGATTATATATATATATATATATGTATAAATTATATATATATATATAATATATATATATATATATATATATATATATATATATATAATATATATATATATATATATATATATATATATATTATGCGTTACATCATACTCTATATTATGCTTCACATCACACTACTATGCGCCACATCACACAACTAGGTGTCACACCGTGCACTGGTACACAATCACACAGACACACCACGGGGTTTAAAACCCCTACTACATACAGGTCCCCACTTGAGCCCACCTTTAAGCAAAACCCCCACAGCCTTGCACTACAACACACAATTATTGTAAAGGGTTTCAAATTTTTTAACCAAAAAATAATTTTTTTAGGCAATAGGGGCTTTAATTTTTCCGCAAAAATTTTTATTTTAAAATCTTTTTTAATTATACATTATAGGGTAAATAATATTTATGTGAAATAACCCCTTTTATTGTGAAATGCCCAATCGGGGTTTGAGTTGAGACTGTCTGGGGTTAAAAAGGGGGATTTTGGGTTTCCAGGTCTTTTGGGCCCGTATCCCAATTTTTAGGCCGTTTTGTTGTTTAGGCCGTGAGACGATTGGGCCTTTTTGTCATTTTGGGCGTCCAGGGCCCTAAATTACATAGGGCCCGGGGAAACACCTGGCCCCCTTTTGGAATTCACTACAAGCTGGGGGCCCAATCTAAGTGTGTCCCTTTTTCATCCCAACCCCCCCCACCCCTTTTTCCCAAAAATAGAGGAAATTTTGTTTTTTGTGCTTTGGGGGTTTTTTCCCTACCTTAAAAACCTTTTAAAATTTTACCTTTTTTAATTTACCTTACATTTCCCTTTTTTACCCCCTTTAGTAGAATGGGACTTATACTGACTTTTATTTTCCCAATTTGAGGATTTTTATGGTGTGTAGTATTTGTGCTTTAGGGGTCCCTTTATGGGCCTCGGAGAATAAAGGCCTAGCTTTTTACCCCCCTTGTATGTATATGTGGTCCGGGATGAACGCCCAAACACACCACACACACACACAAAACCACACAAAACACACAAAATACAAAACACAAAACCACATATTTTACTTTCAAAATTACCTTTTTTAGGATTTTAAAATTTTTTCTTCTGGTATCACCAATAGTTTGTTTCTTTTTTGGGCCAAATTTTCAAAAACAAAGATAAAAAATTTAAAATTTTTCCCAGGATATCCCCATTTATTTTTCCCTTGGAAATAAATATAACAATGTTTATGGGGGAGGATCCATATATTTTTTTCCTTCTATATATAAATATTTTTTTTTTTTTTTCTTTTTTCTCCCCTTCTTCTCTTTTTCTCTCTCTCTCTCCCCCTTTTCCCCCTTTTCTCTTTTTCTTTTTCTCCTCTTTTCTCTTTTTTCTCCCCTTCCTCTTTTCTCCCCTTCCCCCTTCCTCTTTTTCTCCTCTTTTTCCCCTCCCCGGTTTTTCTCTCTTTTCTCTTTTCCTTCCCCTCTCTCTCTCTCTCTCTCTTCTCTCTTTCTTTTCTCCCTCTCTCTCTCTCCTCTCTCTCTCTCTTTTTTATTTTCTTTTTTTTTTTTCTCTCTCCTCTCTCTCTCCTCTTTTCCTCTCCCCTTTCTCTCTCTCTCTCCTCTTTTTTTCTCTTTTCTCTATCTCTCATAAAACCCCACCAAACCCCAAAACACCAGCCCGTAGCTCTTTTTGTTTAATTTCTATTTATTACTATTTTTATTATTATTATTTATTATTTTTTGGGTTGTTGCAGATTAGAATTTATTTGTAGTAATAGTCGTAATTGCAGAGTGGGTAAAGGGTGGGAAGTGAAAACCGCAAAAGTATTTGATAAATAGTTTTGTTGTTGATTAAATTTTTATTTTCGCATCCCTCCTGGCAATGCTGCGGTAAATAAAAGAAAAATTTAATTTAAGAGCAGGTTTGGCATCCATGACCTCTTTAAATAAAGCCATTTTTTGGGCTGTGTTTTTGGGGTTGTGTGTGTTTTGTTGTGTTTTGTGTGTGTGTGTGTATGTGGGGTGTGTGGTTGGTGGGTGTGGGGTGTGTGTTTTTTGGTGTGTGTGTGGGGGTTTTTATAGCGAAACGGAAAAGTTTTTCACGTTTTAGCGAAATTCTATCCTCCTTTTTCTCCTGTGTGGTTTTAATGGATCTGTTTTTAAAGAGAGAGAGAGAGAGAGAGGGAGAAGAAGAGAGGAGGAGGAGAGGGGAGAGAGGAGAGAGGGGAGAAGGAATGGAGAGAAGAGAGGAGAGAAAAGAAGAGAGAGGGGAAAGAGGAGGGAGAGAGAGAGGGAGGAGAGAAGACGAAAAGGGAAAAATTGAAGAGAGAGAGAGAGAGAGAGAGGGGAAAAAAGTTACCCTTGACGAACCTCAAAAAAAAAGGGGGGACACTAAAAAGGGGGAAAGTAAGTTTAGGTTTGGCCCCTGTCCCAGGGAAAAACACACACACACACACACCACAAACACACACACCACACACACACAAAACCCCACACACACACACACACACCACAAAACACACACACACACACACACCCCAACCCCCACACAACACACACACACCCCACACACACACACACACACACACAAAAAACATCCTTTAACACACAACACACACAAACACAACACACACACCAAGCCCCCCCCCCCACACACACAATCAAAAAACCTTTTCTGTTTCCTTTTAAATTTAACCAAAACATTTTATTTATTTACAGCGGGCCCGCCATGTCCCCAAGGGCCCGGCCTCGGATTCCCCCCGCCTTCCCCGCCGCCCACGCGTGAGGCCGAGCCGGCCCATGAGGCTGCAATGGGGGGAAAGGGGGGCGGGGGTGGGGGGCCCGGTGCGGGTGGTGGGGGGTGGGGGGGTGGGGGCCCGTGGGTGTGGTGGGGGGTTGAGCCTAGTATGCGGCCCCCCAAACATCGTCTTTACATGTCCAGCGAGGAAAACCCACGGGTGCTGGGTGATACGAGAGAGAGAAAAGGAGGGGAGAGAGAGAGGGGAGAGAGAGAGAGAGAGAGAGATAGAAAAGAGAGAAGAGAGAGAGGGGGAGAGGGGGTTGGGGAGAGAGAGAAGAGAGAGAGAGAAAGGGGGAGAGGAGAGGGGAGAGAGAGGAGTTTGAGGAGAGAGAGAGAGAAGGGGAGAGAGAAGAGAGAGAGAGAGAGAGAGAAAGAAAAAGGGAAAACCGCTAAGATAAGGGGAAAAGGGAAAAAGCTATAAAAAGACCCAACGAGAGAGAGGGGGGAGAGATGGGGGGAGAGAGAGAGGGGAGGGGAGAGAGGGGAAAAGGGAGCGAAAAAGAGAGAGGGGGAGGAGAAAAGGGAAAAGGGAGAGAGAGAGAGAAGAGAGGAAAAGAGAGAGGAAAAGGAGAGAGGAGGGAGAAGAGGGGAGAGGGGGAGAGAGAGAGAGCATCGGGGGAAAGAAAGGGAAAGGGGAAAGGGTTTTGAAAGGGGGAAAGCATGGTTTGAGGGAAAGGGAATGGAGATTAAGGGGGAAAGGAAAGTGTCCTAAAGGTGCGTTGAAAGGGGGGGAAAAAAAAAAAGACAAAGAAAAAAAAAGAGGGTTAAATAGGAGGGAAGGAAAATAATATGCTAAAATGAATTCAAGAATGGGGGGTATAGAAGACTTCCCTTTTTCTAGATTTTTTACTTTAATTTAAAAAATTTTATGTGGTGCAGTAAAGTTCGTACACAAGTTGTTTCGTCCACCAGTAGATTCGTAAAAAAAAAAAGGGTTTTTTCGTGGGTCATATTTTACCATGTCTTTTGTAAAATCAGCTCAGAGATGAATTTGATTTTTTGGGTTTACAAAACGACACCGGGTATGTAAAAAAAATCCCAAAAATACGGTACAAAACCCCCTAAAAAAACCCGGGGACGAAAAAAAAGGGTGTACAAAACCCGTGAAACCCAAAAAATTTGTTTACTAAGTGAAAAAAAAACTATAGATTTTCAAAGAAAACAAATCCCGGGAGTCTAGAAGTGTCAGGCGTAAAAAACCGAAAAAAAAGGGGTGAAAGAAAAGATAAGCAACACCCCTTTTTAATTCCCCACCCATTTTTACATTTCCACCCTTAAAAAAAAAGCCCTTTAAAAACTGTGGGAAAAAAAACCCGGGAAAGATACAACACAAATAAACAGACCCCACATTTTCCATTGACTCAACACCAAAGGGTTAGGAAAAGTCAAAAAATGTCCATCCTTATATACCGTTTTTTAAAGGGGTTGGGGTTTGTTTTTAAAGCGGGTTTGTTTTTAATACATTTTTAAAGCTTTTGTGGTTTTAATATAAGAGAAAGGAAAAGGGAAAGGAAATTCACTTTACCTAAGTTCCCCCTAGGAGAGAGAGAGAGAAGGAGAAGAGAAGAGGAGAGAGAGAGGAGAAGAGAGAGGGGAGAGAAAAGAGAAGAGAGAGGAGGAGAGAGAGAGAGAGAGAGAGAGAAGAGAGGAGAGAGAGGGGAAAAGAGAAGAGGAGAGAGAGAGGGGAGAGGGGAACCGAGAAAAGGGGGGGAAGAGGGGGGAGAGAAAAGAGAGGAGAGAGAGAGAGAGGGGGGAGAGAGGGGAGAGAGACGAGAGGAGAGAGAGAGAGGGAGGAGAGAGAGGGGTGAAGGGGAGAGAGAAAAAGGCGGAAGGGGAGAGAGAAAAGGAGAAGAGGAGAGAGAGAAGGTTTTTGAAGTCAAGAGAAAAGAAACCCCCCATTTTCCCGGGGGTTTTTTCGGGGTTGTTTGGGCCATTTTTTGTCCTCCCCGGGTTTACCCCCCCCAAAGGATAGAAAGGATGGGAGGGGAGGGAGTGGATGAGGGAGGAGGAAAAAAAGAAGAGGAGAGGGTGGAAGATAGGGCAGGGGGAAGCAGAGAGGCCAGTAGGGGAAAGGGATTTCGATGAAGGGGAGGAAGGGGAAGGGGAGAGGGTGGAGGAGAGGGCAGGGCAGGAGAAAGGGGAAAATTTGTAAAGGTAAAGAGAAAATTAAAAATCCACCCCAGAACCTTTATGATTTTTCATCCCATCACGAAGAAACAAAAGGGATTTTTTCCCCCTTAAAGATATTGGGTGATTTTTTACGCGGGATGTTTGCTTTAATTTTTTGGGTTTTTAGCAAAAACCCCGGAGAGGGGTTTGGCTGTTTGTGTGGGGATGGAAATATATTATGTTGGGAAAAGATGTTCCAGGGGGATAGATATCAAAAAAGCAGGGGAAAAAAACAGTTTGGAAGGTTTGAGAGAGAGGGGAAGGGGAGAGAGAGAGAGGGAAGGGGAGAGGAGAGAGGAGAGGAGGAGGAGGAGGGGAGAGGAGAAGAGAGGAAAAGGGGGGGGTCGTAAAGGGACTCCCGGGGCCCCAAAACTGGGGGCCTGAGGCGCCCCCAAACCCCATGAGGGGGGGTTTGGGACAAAGAGCCCCTTTTATTATCTACCTTCCGAGCCAAAGCTGGTGGCCCTGGGAAGGAGACCTACGGACTCCGACTCTGAGGGCCTCCGCCCCAAGGCCCGGGCCCTCGCCCATTAAGGATTTCCCTGGAGGAGGAAAAAAAGTTTTCCCCCCAAAGCGGCCTGCCCCCGGCCCAGGGGGCCCCCAAAGGGCCTGCGTCAGACGCCTAAGGCCCCCGCCTTCTCCGGGGCACCCCGGGGAACCCCAAGGCCGCGCGGGTTGGTGGGTCGCCGTGTTGCTTTGTTGGAGGAGGGCGGGCCTGTGTCGGGAGGGCTGGAAGACCCGGGGGGTGTGTTCCATTTTCCCTTTCCCCTTTTGCCCGTGCCTGCGCGGCGTGGAAGGGGGGCCGCCCCCCCTCCCGGAGGGGGAAGGCTGAGGGCGAGGAGGGGCTCGGGCAGGTTTTGTTGGGGGAAGAAAGCCCCGTCACCCCTGATAGTGGCTGGCCCGGCAGCACCAGGGCGGGGGGGACGGTGGACCCCCTGGCGCCGCGACAGCGAACCCCCCCCCAAAAACAAAAAAGGAACCCCTCGCCTTACCCAAAACCCCCCCCGGGGGGGGGGGGAACCCCCAACGGGGGGGGGGAAGGGGGGCCCCAAAGCCCTTTTGGGAAAGAAAAAAAAAAAACAAAAACCCCAAAAAAATCAAGCCCAAAAAGTTTTTTTTGTTTTTGGCCCCAAGGGGGGGGGGGGGGGGGGGAAAAAAAAAAAACGGGTGGGAAAGGGGGGGCCCCTTGGGGGCGGGCAGGGGGGGCCAGGGAACAAAACGGGGGGGGGGGGGGGGAGGACCCCTTGGGGAAACCTTTTAGGAAAAATTTCCCCTTTTTTTCAAAAAAATTTAATAAAAGTTTTTCCGGCATTTTTTTTTTAAAACCCTTTCCCTCTTTTTTTTTCTTCCTTTCAACTCCTCCTTTCTTTTTCCCCCTTTTTTTGCCAACTTTCACTGTTTACCCCCTTAAAGGGGGAAAAGGGGGAAAAGGGGGGGGAAAACCCAAATTTATTTTTTTTTTTTTTTTTGGGGCGGGGTGGGGAGGGGGATTTTGGGGGTTTTTGGGGGGAGGCTTAAAGGGGCGGTTTTAAGAGAAAAAAATTCCAGGGGGGGGGGAGGGGGTTTTGGGCCGGGGAGGAAAGTTTTGGGGAGGGGGTGGGGTTTGTCTGTTTCCCCTTTAAAGGGACTTAATTTTTTTTTAACCCTTTTTTTTTTTTTCCTTTACTTTCCCTTTTTTTTCCCCTTTTTTTATTTTCTTTTTCCCTTTTTTCTTTCCCCGAAAATTTAGGGGGGGAAAAATTAAACCTAGTTATTTTTTTCCTTTTTTTCATCCTAGGGGGAATTTTTGGGGGGGTTGGGTTTTTTGGGGGTTTTTGGGGGGGGGGGTTGGGTTTTGTGAAGGGAAAGTGGGGGGTTTTTTGGGGGGGTTTGGGGGGGTTTTGGGTCTTTAAGGTTGGGTTTTTTTTTTTTTTTTTTTCCAAAAGTTTTTTGGGTTTTAAAATTTTTTTTCGTCTTCAATTAAATTTAAATTTTTTTTTTAAAATTTATACCCCCTTTTTTTCCTTTTTTGTGTTTGGTTTTTTGTTGTTTTGGGGAAAGGGGAAGTTTTTTTTGGGTTTTGTTTTGTTTTTTTTTCTTTTTTTTGGTTTTCTTTTTCGGGGGGTTTTTTTGTTTTGTTTTTTGTTTTATTTGTTTTTTTTTTTTGGGGTTTTTTTTTTTTATGGAAAGGGGAAGGTTTTTTTTTTGTTTTTTTTGTTTTATTTTTGTTTCGGTTTTTGGCTTTTAGTTTTTTTTTTGAGGGAAAAAAGGAAATTTTTGTTTTTTTCTTATGTTTTTAAATTTTTCTTTTCTTGTTTAAAAAAAAATTTGGGGAAAAAATTCTTCTTTTCTTCTTCCTTTCTTTTTTTCTCCAATTCTTTTTCCTCTTTTTCTTCTCTCTCTCTCTCTCTCTCTCTCTCCCCTTCCTCTCTCTCTCTCTCTCTCTCTCCTCTCTCTCTCTCTCTCTCTCTCTCTTTTCCTCTCTCTCTTTTATCTCTCTTCTCTCTCCCTCTTTTCTCTCTCTCTTTTTTCTCAAAATGGGTTTTTTGTATCTTTATCTTTTTGCGTTATGGATCGTTAAATGAGCCCAAAAGTTTTTTTTTAATGCGTTTTATGCATCTTTCAGCTTCAGGTATTTAAATTCAACTGGGTTATGGGTTTAAACCTTTTTTTATCTTTTGTTTTTATCCTCGTAAACCCTACGTGACGAAAAATTTCCCTTCCCAAAACTACCCTAAAAAAAAAACAAAAAAATTTAGACGAAATTTTTTGCACTCCTTTTTTTTTTTCTTTTCCCCGTTAAAAAAGAATAAAAAATTTATTGTGTATGTGGTGGGGGGTTTTGTGGTGTGTGTGTGTGTGTGTTGGGGTTTTGCCCTTGGGGGTGTGTGTGTTTGTGTGTTTTGTGTGTTTTTGTGTGTGTTTTGGGGTGTGGGGTTTTGGTGTGTGTGTGGGGTGTGTGTGTTTTGGTGTGGTGTTGTGTTTTGGGGGGTGGGGGGTGTTTGTTTTTTTATTATTTTTAATTTCGTCTAAATAAACGCCCCAATTCGTCGTTCACAAAAAACAAATTTATTGATAAAGAAGAAAACAAAAAAATAAGGGAGAAACTTTACTAATTATGATGAAAAACTCATACAAAAAAGCAGAAGTTTTTCTAGGCGCCCTGTGTTTGTTTGTCTTAGTGTGCCTTGTTGTAATTTGTCTTGGTTTCTTTTTTCTACCCCTTAACCCCTTGAGGGCCCAGAACGTAATTTTTATTGAATTTTTGGGATACCATAGAGATTTTTGTGAATATATGCAAATTTTATAGATATTATCTGTTTAGGATCCTTTTTGAAAAAAAATTTTGGGATATTTAGTTACTTTTCGTAATTAAATGGTCGAAAAAATAATTTTTTTATAGCAAGGGAAGATTTTTGGGCGGGGAAGGTGTTTAAATTAATCTCTTTTGCCGTGTGTCATTTTATTCCGTTTAAAATCTGGTTGTTTGGCCCGTACATAAAACCCCGACCGTCCCCATTTCGTCGCATTAAAGAAGGGAGGGGGGTTTAGGAAAGGGGAAAGGAGGGGGAAAGGGAAAAAAGGAAGGAGGGAAGGATAGAAGGAAAGAAAGAAGGGAGGGAGTAAATAGGAGTACAGATATGGCATGAAAACAGAGAAAGAAAATATATAATATAAAAAAGAGACGTATGAAGAAGTAGAAAAGAAAATACAAAGGTGACTAGAGAGAATTTACACAAATGGAGAAAAAAGAAAGAGAAATAAATAAAGAAAAAAAGAGGCATGGAAGGGTAGAGTAAAAACAGAAGGGAATTAAAAAAATAGAAAGCAAGTGATTAAGGAGGATGGGTAAGAAACAGACAAGGGGGCGAACCAAAGAGGGTTGAGGGGGGGTGTTTAGGTAAGAAGGTGGTGGGGAGACGGCCCTTTTTCCCGTTCTCTGGAAAAGTATGGGTTTTGGGATTTTCTTTTGCCCAAACACCGGTTGGCCAAGCTCGTGGGCGGCACATGGGGGGGAGCTTTTAAATTTATTTGGGTGGGCTATTAAAACGGATATTAAAGATTAGACTAATTTACCAACCAACCCAAGGGCTATTTTGGGAAAGATGTTAAAAAAAAACAGATTTAAAACCCCGCAATCACCTTTTAAACTCCACCCCCATGTGACGTCCCCGAGCTTGAACAACCGGGGATTGGCTAAAGGGCATTCCCATACCACATTTCTATTCCAGAGAACGGGGGTATTTCGGCCGGGACAGGAACATGAAGGGAGGGAGGTAAACAAAGGAAAAACAAAAGGAAAAAACAGGGCAGCCCAAAAGCCCCACGGGGCCAAAAAGAGGCTACCAGTGTGACTGTTTTTCCCCATAGTTTCCCAAGTGTTAGAGGGAAAAGAAGGTAAAGTTGAAGGCTCCTCCCCCCCCCACCCCTCCCTCCGGCCGAGGTAGGTAGAGGGGAAAAGGTAAAAGGAAAAGGGTAGTAAGGGAGTGGAAGAGGAATAGGTAAGGATAGGAGGAGAGGAGGGAAAGGGAAGTTAGCAAGCGGTGAGGCGCGTGCAGGAGCGGGGGGAAGAATAGGGAGGGATAGGGGAAGGATAGGTAAAGGGGGGGAGGTAATAGAAAAGGGGAGGTGGGTGCCCCGGGGCGAGGAAGGGCTAGGCAGGGGTTTGGTAAAAGGGAAAGGGGGGGGTGGAGGTAATAGAAGAAGGGGAGGCGCGTGCCCGGGGCGAGGAAAAGGGTAGGCAGGGGGGGAGGTGGGTTCCCCCAATTTTGAGTAAGTGGGGGAAACAACCTTTGGGTGACTTTAAAACTTATGTCACGCCGGGGAAAGGGCAGCAGAAGCGGGGCCTGGAAAGGACGGACGAGACTGCAGGTGGGGGGGGCCCTTTTTTAAAAAGGGGAAGAAAACCCGGAAAAATTAAATTTATTTTCTAGCCAACTTTCGCTATTTTTCAAGGGGTTTTTGACTGGCCCAAATGATGATGAGATGATAAAAGTTTTAATAAAAATAATTTTAAACAATAAAGAAGAGGAAGGGGAGGAAGAAACAGTAAAAATTTAGAAAACTCGAAAAAGGTCTCAGTTTATATGCAAAAAGGTTTAAGGATTTAAAAAATTTTTTGCCTGTTAGAAAGTGTTTTTAGTAAGTCTTTCATGTCGGGGCGCCGCTGTTTCCCTGTGGCAAAGAATAGCACGGACATGAAGAAGAAGAGGGGGAAAAAGGGGGGAAGAAGAGGAGGAAGAGGAAAGAAGAGGGAAAAAAAAGAGGAAAGGGAGGGGGTGGTGGAGGAATCAAAGGAATGGGAAAGGCAGCAATGCCCCACTACGCCAAAACCCCCAGGCTGCCTGTGGGGACTTTCTTTCTACCACATAGTTTCTTTCGTGTTGAGGGAAAAGAATAGAAAGTTGAAGGAGGAGGAGGGGGGAGGTTTCGAAGATGATGATGAGGAGGGGGAAGAGGGGGGAGGAGGAGGGGGGGGAGGGGAGGAGGGGAGGAGGAGGAGGAGGAGGAGGAGGAGGGGAAAACGTAGGGGAGTATAGGGGTAACAAAACGAAAAAAATAAAAAGGGGGAAAAAAGATAACCCAAAAATGAGGGGAATGAGAGAAAGAGGTAAAAATGAAGAGGACGAGAGCAAAGGAAAAACAAAGAAAACATGAAAAGGAGGAAGAAGAAAAGCAAAGAAAAAGGAGGAAGAGGAAGACAAGTTTTAAAAGGGGAAGGCGAGGAAAGGGGAAAAAACGGACCCTGTAAAATTACCCGGGGGGAACAAGGGGTCTTAAGCCTTAAGATTAACCCCCGAGTTTATTTTTTTTTTTCCTTCCCTTTTTTCCTTCCATTTTAAAGGGTTTACAACAATTTATCAAGGCTTTTTTCCCCAAAACCTTTTTGTAAACACGAGAAAAGGGGGGGAGAGAGGAAAAAGGGGAGAGAGAGAGGATGATGAGATGAGAGAGAGGGGAGATGGGGAGGTAGAGAGAGAAAAGAGAGAGTGAGAAAAGGGGAGGGGAGAGAGAGAGAGAAGAGAGAGAGGAAAAGAGAAAAGAGAGGAGGGGAGAGAGAGAGAGGAAGTGAAAGGGGCAAGGCGTAAAATCAAAAAACTGAAAAAAAAAAACCCCGAGGAAAAAAAGAAAAGGTAAAAAGATGCATGAAATTTTAAAGGGTGGGTTATTTTTTATTTTTTTGGGGTAAAAAAATAAAGAATTTAAGAAAGAAAAGGGTAAAAAGGGAACAAAAAGAGAGAGAGAAGAAGAGAAATTTAAGAAGAGAAAGGGGAAAAGAGCGAGGTGAGAGAAGGGGGTGAGGAGAGGAGAGAGAAAAGAAAGGAGAGATGAGCGAGAGAGAGGGGGAGAAAGAGAGGTTGAGAGGGGGGGGGAGAGGAGAGAGAGAGAGAGGAAAAGAGAGAGAGAGAGAGGAGCCAGGGGGGATGTTCAAAGCGATAGGGAGGAGCGAAGAAAGAAAAAAGAGAAACAAAAAGGAAATAAAAGAAATAGCCAACCCCCATGGCCAAACAGGAAAAAAGGGAAGGCCAGGAAATGAGGAAGGCGAGACAAAAACGAAGAAAAAAAAAAATACAGAAGGAAAAAGAAGGGAGAGAGAGAAGAGAACCCAAATTGGGGCCCCGGGACCCTGACACCCAGGGAAACAAGGCAAGACAGAGGGAAAAGGGAAAAGAAAAGGGGGGGAAAATTCTCGCCCCCCTGATTTGGGTTTGCTTCATTTTTCCCTTTTAGCTTTTTCTTCTCTCTAATTGGCCAGACCCGTTTTTTGATGTCCATAGGTGTTTTTTCACCCCCCACGAATTAAAGGGTGGGAATCAACACCAAATCTGGTTTTTTTAATCCCAGTGTTTAGTTAGTTGTTTTTTACCGTGGTGGAACAAAAAGGAATTTTCTCAAGAAAATCACTGATCCATGTGTCAGTAAAAGTAATTAAGTCGTTTTTTTAACACAGTCAGGGGGTTAATATTTTAAATTTCCCCACTTTTTTGCTGTTTGAAGTCCTTGAGTTGGGGCCACTCCGAATAAGGAATTAAAAGTGGGGGAAAACAGTTGAAATTAAGGGGGAAAAGAAAAAAATTATTGCGTTCGTTTTGGGGTTGGGTTTGGGGGTCAACTCGGGTAATTTTGGCTATGGGTAATATTAAGGGAAAATTTTTTTTATGGAAAAGGGGAAAAAAAAGGCTGATAATGATTTTGGTTTTGCGGGTTTTAATGAAAAAGGGTGTGATGCAGAATGAAAAAAAAGGGAAAGGAAAAAAAAAAGGAAAAAAAGAACGCAAGGAAAATTTTTTTTGGAGAACAAAAAAGGGTGTTGAAGGGGTTAGCGATTATAATGAAAGAATGTGATGATAGAAGGAAGGGAGGAAGGAAGGAAAAAAATAACGTACAAAATAATAAGGAAAATAGAAAATAATATCATGGAGGTTCTTAATAATGAGTGTATAAAAAAAAAGACAGATGATAGTGATGATGATGATGATGATAATGACGATGATAATGATATTGATGTAACGATGAATAGAAAAAAACTTCAATAACTTTTAGAAAATTTTACCTACACCCAATAATAACCAATTTGTGAATGGAACAAAATAAGCTTAATTACATATTATTTAAACCCTTCACCCCCAGATCTTTCCTTTGCTATATAAAATCGTCTGTTGTTAGCCATAAAATTACGAAAACTAAGTTAATATACCAAATTTACTAGTGGACAAGGATACTAAACAGGTCAAATCTATTAAAATATTGCTTACATTCAATAAAAATCGTCTAATGGTTCCCAAATTACAATGGAAATTATACGTTCTGGTTCTCAAGGGGTTAATGGTGCATATATCTCAATACCCATTTTACTGTCTTCAACTGGAAATGTGGACACGGCTATATAGGACACCTCACTTGTAGACATGGCGAAGGAGGTAAAGGAAGGTAGAATATGTAGATGAATAAAGAGGGTGAGAACGATGATGAGGACAAGGAGAAGGAAGGTAGAAAGAGTAGATAAATAAGGAGGAAGAGACCGAGGGAGAGGACAGAGACGAGAAAGAAGAAGGAAGGTAGAATGAGTAGAATAAATAGATAAAAAGGAGGAAGAGAACGAGGAACGGAGAGGAGAAAGAAGGAGGAGGAAGGTAGAATAAGTAGATAAATAAGGAGGATGAAAGGGAAGGAGGAGGAAGGTAGAATAAGTAGATAAAAAGGAGGAAGATGAGGGCGAGGGAGAGACAGAAACGAGGAAAAGTTTGCAGTA
>JACEEZ010019218.1:536080-541912 GCA_016584305.1 Chionoecetes opilio
AAAGTAAATGGTATTGATAGTGCCCTGCGGATAAATTCATATTTTAGTCCCCCGGATCGAGTAGTTAGTGGTAGTGGTAGTTGTAGTTAAGTAAATTTCATACCTATTTTTCTGCACTATGAAACTTCTTCCGTGTTCATATCTCTTTTAAGGACATGGTATCCTTTTTCCAACTGTTTTTTTTCTTACAAGTAGTTGTATTAGTAGTAGGTAGTTTCACAATCTCCCCTCGTCATGGACCATAGGTTTCCTGGTGCTGTTAATTCCTATGTAATCTATGTAATTCCTCCTGTTTGTTTGATCAACCTTAACTCGGACCTCTCTGTTGCTTTAACAATTAGAAAAAGACATCGAATTACCAAAACAAGTACAAAGACGTCTCAAAATGGACTATATTGGAATAACATTAACACATGAAACTTTCTCCCTATACTTACCTTAACAAGCCTCTGGTTACCTAAAAATCCTGTGTCCTAAATTGTCCTTTGTATTCCTTTGTATTCTTTTTCGATTAGGAGGCTGTGATTTTCCAGTTTTCTGTTCAGTAAAGACCATCGACACTTAAGACTCGGATTCAGTACAGTGAAGATTACTTTAACCCTTCAGGCCCCCCGACTAATTTCCATTGTAATTGGCTTGCATCTAGATGATTTTTTAGTGTATATAACCATATTTTAGAGATATGACCTCATTGTATCCTTGTCCACTGCTAATTTTGGTATATTCAGTAAGTTTTTGTAATTTTATTGCTCACAACAACAGACAATTTTTATAGCAAGGAAACTACATGGGCGTGAAGAGTTGAGGTCAGAAACAACAACACATAGTTATGTGTATTGATGCTACGAAGAAATAATAATGCAGAATTCTTACAGAGTAACCGTAATTTTCGTCTCAACCATGTTGTCTTTAACTAGAACAACCTTTAGCTATAACCCTTGGACAGATGTAATTGTCATTGTATTCGGGTACCATTAGACGACTTTAGTGAATATAAGCAATATTTTATAGATATTGACCTATTTTAGTATTCTGAGTAACGACTAACTAAATTGTATATTCAGTTGCAGTTCGTATTTCTGCTAACAACAGACAATTTTTTAGTTAGGGAAGATCTGGACTGCGGGTTAATTGTGCGTCCTGTCTTTTCTTTGTTAAATATCTCTACTTATATGAAGATAAAACCAAAATAGTCATATGAGATGTTTTTCTGACTTTCATTTTTTGACTGTTCTGTTATTTTTGTATAGATCTCCTAATTTTACACTCGTAATAAATACTTAAAGATGAATAGATAAAACCTGAAATAAGATACAACATAATACTTCACGCATGCATGTAGCGCTGAAACATTCCCACCTTTTGTTCTGGGGAAACTTTTCATATCTCTTCTTTTCAAACCGTATTCCGCTAACTTTTCCAGCAGGCAGTGTGTATCAGGGGAAGGGGAGTGCGGGGAGGAGCCTCTTACTTTACTACCAAACATTTAAGCAGCAGTGTGTATCAGGGGAAGGGGTGGGGCGGGGAGGAGCCTTCTTACTTTTACTAACAAATTTAGCCTAATATTGTAAACAGAGTTGACTATTCAGCTGATAAATTTCTTCCCTTCTCTCCTGTTCTCGTCTCTTCCTGTTCTTTCCCTCTTCCTTCCTCCTCCTCCTTTTATCTGCTCCTTCTCTTTTCGTTTTCCATATTCCATAACTACCATGGCTGACTACGACCAACTCTATTCCAACTGTATTCCTTATTATTTTTCTGTAATTCCCGTATTTCTGCTGTATTCCTGTATTATGATTTTTTCATTAGTGATTTTCAACTGTATTCCACTGTATTCTCATTATTTTTTGCATTTCTGAATTTTCAATGTATGCCACATGTATTCCTCATTATTTTCTGTATTTCTGTATTTTCAACTGTATTCCTGTATTCGGGTGTGGACCACCTCAGGCTCTCACACAAAAAGTGAGACACAAATATTAACGACTGACTGTAATAAAAGACTGACTTAATTACTATTACTGAACATGTATCAGTGAATCTTGCGAAAATTCTATGTTTCCCACGTGAAAAACTAAACTAAAACACATAGGGATTAAAAAACAAACAAGTGTGGTGTGAAATTGGTTTACAAGCTCTTTAAATATGTGTACTGGACAGAAACGCGACGTATACCCCATATAAATGTTTGTTATGCGTATCGAACAAAACGATTTCCCTGACCATTACGAGTACTATACGGACATTCCAGACATACATTCATACTAACATACATACTAACATACATACTAACATACTAACATACATACTAACATACATACTAACATACATACTAACATACTAACATACATACATTCATACTAATATACATAATAACATACATTCATACTAATATACATAATAACATACATTCATACTGACTACAGGAATACAGTGAATAACAGTGAAAATTACAGTAAACAGAAATAATAATAAGAGATTCCAGTTGAAAATCAGAAATACAGAAAATATGAAGATACAGTTGAAAATACAGAAATACAGAAAAATAATGAAGAATACAGTTGAAAATACAGAAATACAGAAAAATAATAAGAATTACAGTTGAAAATACAGAAATACAGAAAAATAATAAGAATTACAGTTGAAAATACAGAAATACAGAAAAATAATGAAGAATACAGTGAAATACAGTTGAAAATACAGAAATACAGAAAAATAATGAAGAATATAGTTGAAAATACAGAAATACAGAAAAATAATGAGGAATACAGTGAAATACAGTTGAAAATACAGTAAAACTGAAAAATAATGAAGAATACAGTTGAAAATAGAGGAATACAGAAAAATAATGAGGAATGCAGTTGAAAATACATGAATACAGAAAGGAAGTAAAGAAGAGGACTAGGAGGAGGACCCTGAACAAGAGAAGGGGGGAGGAGGAGGAGGAGGAGGAGGAGTGAGGAGGGGACCTAGTACGAGGAGAGGAGATACGACGTCCATTATAATTGGTGCAATGAGAAACAATCGCATCTTGACGGGAATGCGATGAAAGGCAATCAAGGTGTTGGGGCGATGATTTGAGTTTGATTCACGATGCATTGCGCTGCTCAGAGGTGAACTAATGGCCGCTGCAATACAATACACTAGACTTGATACCTGAATTGACCCGAAAAACCCCGTGCACACAAATTAAACGAACATTTGATGATTGTGATTAGTGTCTATTCATAACATAAATCGTGTCGGTTCAGTAATAATATAATAAAAAAAAAGATATATTTTAGTCAAGAATATTATTTCCACTTCAGTATGGCGTGGTGAGTCCGCCTCGTCAGGTCCCTGTCGATGCTACCTGACGGCTTTCTGGAATATATGCCTGAAACGGCAACGAAATAGTACCTTTAAATTCAGAAAATTGAATTATCTCCAGGGACACTTCATGGGAGGTATTCAATTCACTTGGTCCACATTGTCGCCTCCGTGGTGTAGTGGCTAGCGCGCTCGCTACGATCTTCGGGCCCTTGGTTCGAATCCGGGCCAGGGCAGTCGTTAGCCAGCTAAACAGCTGTTCTTCTCCCTTTCGAGGATAGTACCTGGGAAACCTTAGGAATGTAACTGTGGTAACCTGGACGTCACACTAGCCCCCTTGTCCCGGGGTAGCAGGTTGTCACCCACCACAGTTCAAGTGCTACTGCGACGGAGATGAGCACGCGGCCAGCGCAACATAGCGTAATGCCCATCTTATCTTTAACCATACACTTCAAGGTTATGCTGCTCATCAGAGTTTCAGGCTAATCAGTGTTCAGCGCTGAAATTCTACGAGTACTATACGGACTTCCTGACATTCCTTCGACTACATCATACTAACATACATACATTCATGACAGGAACTACACTGTAAGGTCTCGCGGCCTCTTGTAGCTTCCTATTTTCTGATGTCTTATGTGCTTATCTATAATACTTCAGATTCGCCCAAGGTCTCCAATCATCGGCAGACAAACAAAGTGTTCCAATGACTGCGTGCTTGGTACCTCACCGTGATTCTAAGAGATGGGACATGACAGCAGCAATCATCCACGCGTGTTTATGTATAACGCGCCTGTAGAGGAAAAGGTTTGTGACTGAAATCATTAAGGAATTGCCTCGTCGTCAGATAGTTTGAAATCCGACAGAATGTCAGACCATCGTACCGATCTGAAATTAACAAAGCTTGGCTACAAAACAAAACGCTTTAAATTATGAATAGCTAACCCTAAACCTAAAGACCAGGAGGATTACATTTTATAATTCGTTTTTCCCTTATAGTACAAACGCCCACATACGTCCTGTTACTCTTTTCTGTCTATTACATATAATTTATATTCAGGCCATAATAAGTTATGAGTTTTTCACTAAAGATCTCCTTGCTGTGGGAGTGTTTTAGGTTATTATCAATCGTCCCTTCGAAACTTATTCACGCCACAACCTCGATCAATCCTACACGATGACAGTTTGCCCTACATTCCCTCTGCCCTCAGGGTGTTTAACCACGCTAGTAATCGGGAGCACAAGAGTAACGGATTCAAGCTGGAAAAGCGTAGATTTTAAAAAGAATATTGAAAAACTGGTTCCAAA
The DNA here is from genome assembly GCA_016584305.1 of Chionoecetes opilio. NCBI lineage: Eukaryota > Metazoa > Arthropoda > Malacostraca > Decapoda > Majidae > Chionoecetes > Chionoecetes opilio. The sequence continues at coordinate 540,692 of JACEEZ010019218.1, forward strand.
TGGGAGGTAAATGACTTGATGGACTCAGTGACAATAGTTACTGCGAGTCATTAGAGAGCTTAAAGGGAGGCTAATACATTCATGATGGGATGAAGGTGGATGTAGGTATTGTTAGTAACAGAAACTACCAGCGTGTAGGTCTCACGCCTCGTTGTAGCTTCTATTTTCTTATGTTCTTATGTTTACCTAACCTCCCGTACACCCCCCCGTGTTCTTGCCTCGCCTCAGGGGCGGTGTCGCCTAGCTTCTCTCAAGACGGAGGAGGTCTCCTTCGCATTATTACTGTTTTCTTATACTGTCTACTTACTGTCTGATGCTTACTGTACTGACTTACTGGCCCCCATGAGGCTAGTCCCTTTTCCGACTTTATATTTCCCAAAACCTCTCAAAACTTTTGGGCCTTCCCTTTCCCTGCTTCTAACTGTTGTGTCCCTAACCTCCCCGCTTTCGTCCCCTTCCCCTTCCTTCCTCTTCCTCCCCCGCCCCCGGGGGAGGAGGGGGGGGAGACGGGGGTCCTTCCCAGATTACACCGATACTTATTCTCGTGACTTTAATGGGTTTTTACCCCTCCATCTCCCCTCCCTGCCCCCCCCCCCCCCCCCCCCCCCCCCTCCCCCCCCCCCCCCCCCCTAAAAAAAATCAAAAATTTAAACCCCCAACCCCCCCCCCCCCCCCCTTTTTTTCCAACCCCCCTTTTTTTTCCCCCCCCCCCCACCCCCCCCCCCCCCAATTTTTTTTTCCCCCCCACCCCCCCCCCCCCACCCCCCCCCCCCCCCCCCCCCCCCCCCGCCCAAAAACCCCCCCTTAAAAACCAGCCAAAAATTTTAAAAAAACAAAACCCCCAAAAACCAAAAAAAACCCCCCCCTTTTTCCCCCCCCCCCCTAAAAAAACCCCAAAACAAAAAAACCCCCCCCAAAAAAAACCACCCCCTTTTTTTTAACCCCCCCCCCCCAACACCCTTTCCCAAAAAAAAAAAAAATTTTTTAAAAAAAAAAAAAAAAAGGGGTCCCCTTTTTTTTTTTAAAAAAAAAAAAAAAAAAAAAAAAAAAAAAAAAAATTTTTTTTTTTTTTTTTAAAAAAAATTTTTTTTTTTTTTTAAAAAAAAAAAAAAAAAAATTTTTTAAAAAAAAAAAATTTTTTTTTTTTTTTTTAAAAAAAAAAAAAAACCCCCTTTTTTAAAACAAAAAAACAAAAAATTTTTTAAAAAAAAAAAAAAAAAA
>JACEEZ010019219.1:0-14899 GCA_016584305.1 Chionoecetes opilio
AACCCCCCGTTATCCTAACATGGAAATATTTTTTTCCCGGAACCTTACAACAAAGTTCGAAAAAGCCAAGATCCTAGCAATGGAGCCCGGTTTCTCTTGCCAATTCATATCCCCCAAACTGCCCCCTTACCACAACGGTGAAGACCCAGTATGTTGTTTCCCATGTTTCGGCCGGAACCTCCACCCTGGAAGGATGGCGGTGGTGGGAAAGGGACACCTTGGAGACTACCTAGACGGAATCCTGGATGGGCGGGACCAGCAAATTAAAACCCAGGCCAGGCATAGCCCTCCTGGGCCCTTGGCACCCAAGCCTTGGACTCCCCTTTCCCTGAAGGGGCGCCAAATCATCACACCTGAACGAGAAAACCAGGCATCCGCACCCCACCAAAGTCCCCCCAGCGGCTTTCTGGGCACTCCTCTTCCCCCAAGCTGCCAAACACATGAATGCCTTACAATGAAAAGAGGCGCTGCTGGGTGGGCAAGGCAAACTGAAGATAGGACAGAAGGAAGGGAACCTGGAAAAAACAAAAGCATGGTTCCAGGAAAGAGTCCCCAACCTTTTCAGTTACTGGGGAACAAACTATCCCTGAGGGATTGGAGCCTCCCTGGGGGACTCCCACCCTTTCGGTTTCGCGCCTTCACAAGAGAAAAGGATAGACTTTTCCCCCCCTGTATGTGTCCGAGGTCTATGAAAAAGCCCTTGCACCCATGGTTTTTTTCTCCACCTTTGGGAAACCCACCATTAATTTTGGCCCAGAATGGGTTTTTCCCCCGATCCCACATTCCCCCTCGACCATGGAAGAGCCCCCTCCCCTCCAAACCCAATCGAAAGAGGAAGTTTTATTAATCAGAGGCAAAACTGGGTTTTCCGAAGAGCAGGCTAGAAGGTTCTCGTCCGAGCTATTCCCGATTCGACCGAGCCGCATGAACAGGAATAATGATTATTGTGTTAAGGCCTGGAGGAGCAGTTCGGCCTGACTGAAAAACCCATCAGCGCGTGCAAGATTGATGATTGCGCCGACTGGCATGTGGCAGCGGCATTCTCAGCTGAGTTTGAGCGGGAGTACATGCTGCGCATGCTCGAGAAGAAGATACGAGCCATGGCAGCTCACAACGAGAAATGTCTGTCTGTGCAGAAAGAAAACATTTTCACGGAGGCAAACACTCGGCCTTGTATTTCAAGTTATCAACGAGTATGTGTCAAACCCACGTTCCTAGCGTGTAGGAGAGCGAGCTGATTGCACTACGACACAGCGGCGATGTGATTGAGGAATCTGTGGGCCAACTATGTGCAAAACGCATAGAAGAAGGTGGGACAGTGCTCAGTAGTCTGGAAAACAGTACATACGGCCGATCAGGCTATCTATCACTGTGAATCGAGAGGGGCAGTCCATCCATGAGCCTGTGGAGGAGGAACTGCATGTGCCTATCACATTAAGTATCATCATCCAAAGGGAATAGGAGGCGTAGTGCAGATTGGTGTATTCCGCTGTTGAAAAAAGTTAGTGTCCGCTGCATTCTCTCGTCTGTATCATATGTGGCCATAGAACAGGATGTAATCAGATACGCTGGTTGACCTTCTTCCAACATGAAAGATTGCGATCCGCACTTCCCGCCGTTCTCTTATCTGAAGGCGAACACTAGCGCCAGTAGGGATAAAGATAGTTCAGTACTCTGCATTGGTATAACCTCGTTGTGGAATGAAAGCTTACGGAAAAACTCTCAGTTATAGGAACCCCGTCGGGGTACCGTTTACACTGGATGCAACGAACACTCGATCGGGCTTGCTGTGGTGTATGCTGCTTGTCTCTCTGTGCTAATAGTTGATCCGATGACATCATGACTAACGCTAATGAGGTCTTCATCCCGCCATCATCCTGGAAGGATGACGGTGAATAGCCTGCAGGAAGAGTCGATGTGGTCTGTGGACTAGGGGGCTACTGAGTTGCCAGCAGTACAGGAGTTCAAACTGTAGAGAGAAAGGGGGTAAAGGTGTTAGGCGAAGAGAAGGTCGGTGGTCCAACGAAGGTGCGCCAGTCAACGGCCCGACTTCTCTCCTGGAATCCCTAGGCAAGACAAGGAGAGAGGCATTTTCAGTTGCCTATTTCAGTGACAAAGTCGCTTCCAGTGCTGGCCAGACGGAAACGTGGGTCTTCAAGACATGGCAGGCGACAAATGTCGATGTCTGAGCAGAGGTTCAGACGTGCTTACTCCATGCCTGTGGACGATGTGACTGCCGAAGAAGATGGCCGATACGCTAAGGTATTGTTGTTCTACGTGGAGCTGAAAGATCGCTGGACAAGGGGATCGCATCCAACTGTTTTGGGTACGGTCACTGTCGACACAAGACGTCGTTGCTACTGATACGGAAAGTACGCAATCTCCTGACCCAGTCCAGCACATAATGGGCAGCCATCTGGGTAGCATTTGAAGCTGTGTAAGAGTAACATTCATTGTACCATGGGGATATGCAATCGCTCATAATGCGCATGGCTCTGTGAATTAATGAGTGTAGGTCGATAATATCGGCATTTGTTCCCCAAAAGGAAAAACCTATGTTCTCATAGTTTCCAGTGGCTGCGACACCGGGAGACTTCCGGCTTTCTTGCGGCAGAAGGGAATGATGGCAGGTGCATGGATGCTTGGGATTCTACGTGGAGGTGACGGAGGGTCCTTCAACAACTTCAATGAATGGCCCTTACATAGCTGTGTGACAGTGACTGCAAGCATTCGGCAGTTGCTGGCGAAGTGCCATTCACCGTGTATCAGTCTATCATTAAAGGGGAAAACTAATAAACGAGCAACTTGGCTCTGTGAACCTGAGGCTTACGTAGGGTACATCTTGCTCACAGAAGAGACAGGCAATGGATAATAATAGATTCGCCCCATACGCAAGAGAGTCCCATTCTGCATGGCTACTAGGTAGAAACACTGGCGTGACGCAGTCTTTATCGCGACGCTGGAATCGTGGGCAACCAGTGATCAGATGTGAGTCGAAGAAACCCGCTCCTAACCCGCGGCCAGAAGGGCTTTGGATGGGCGCGCTAGCCGCGCTCTAGATAGTGGGCAACGAAGCCTCGACTGGAGCGTCCTAGTGTGGTGCCAACCTGCCTGTAGCATCTCAGGCCTGGCGATGCGAACTGGTCAAGTGTGGCTGGCAAAGAGTCGCCTCGTGGCGGAGGATCGATGCTCATGCAAGAAATGAGGCGCCAGTGGAAGTGCAGCCGAACTGATGCAGGGGGCTGCCTGAGATTGGTGAATAGCTAGGTGGCCGAGAAGTAATTTTGGCACCATAGTTGGGTGGAGATATCTCGCACGGTCTGAAAGAGTATCCATTTTTGTCTTGATTTTCGTATGTGTTAATAGGCTAGGCTCCGATTAATTAGACTGAGCGGCGGTATTCACTATAGTTACCGCTAGCTACGTGCGACCGAGGCAACGACTGGCGATTGAGCGAAATAAATTGATTAACGAATAGTGTGTTTTTGAATACCCGTGGTGAGCGCTAACGTTAATTAGTAACGTTTAAAAAGAAAAATTGAGGAGATATGCACCTCGAGACACCTTTAACTTTCTAATGATTTTTTAAGGAATACTTCTAGTATGTTCGATTTGAAAAACACCATTACACTCAAGATGATCGGGGAAAGGGAAGACTGATATTTCTCATGTGTCTGGCAATAAAAAAAAAATTTCAAATTTTCAATTTTTTTTTCAGCAAATAATGAAAATTTCAAAATTTAAGGTCGTGGTCCTTCATAGGCCGCTTGGGCGGGCCGGTTTTAGAATCATAGGCGGGACGCCTGAAGGATTGCCTGATAAAATTTTTGTGGCTTTTTATCGCAGGGCGGTCCTCATCGCATTTGGAAATTCGGTCGGTGCTAAGCGTCACTCTATCTAATAATGTTCCTCCATCGCGGAAACTAGCCGTGATATATAAGCTACTGCGCAACTCCGCGCTGACAGGACAATAAATAGAGCCACACTTAGCTTTTTTTTTGTCTTCTTGTCTGGTCCTGCTTGCTTCTTGCCTCTTCTTCTTCCTCTTCGGCATCCTCGGCTCCGCCTCATTTTTCTAGGGCAGGATGACGTCTTTTTTGATGGGTGATGGCAAATTTGCTTACGAGTGGTTAGAGTAGTTCCTCGGCTCCGCAGTATCATCAGTCCGTGATCCCACGACGACCCCACACGGGACCGCGGGTAGTGATGACTTGCGGACTGTTGGGGGCAGGGAGTCGTCATAGTACTTAGGCTAATTTTTCGCAAGTGTGGGCTTGCAAAGTAAACGGAGGTTGCGATCCTTTCGCGTGTCGTGAGCGCATATCCGTCTGACATAAGGGCAGGTCAACGCTCTTGCGAACAGTCCTCAATTTGCTTGGGGGGCCATCCGCTTTGCGTTCTGAAACGGGTTGCGCCTATGGGGCCTATAATGCTGGGGTAAAAAGATGCGCACGATAGTGGGGGTGCCTTTCATGTGAGGGGGAGGGTTGGGCGCCACTTTTATGCGTGCCAGGTCTCTTCGCCTCGGTTTTGTAGGCCACGACAACGAGGAAGGCGGCATAACATAGGGACGTCTTTTGAGGTGAACGATGTTGGCTATCCGTAGCCCATATTGAAGGTGGGAGTGGGACCACGCGCTATCCTTTAAATTGCCGATTCAATGTGGCATTCAGTGGCGAAGGACAAATGAAGTGTCCACTCGCCGTCCAAACTTTTCGTGACTGACATATCCTACGTGCTTAGGTTTTCGATGATGGTGTGTAGTGTGGAGGCTGGATTAGGAGTTATTTATACGCGGAAAGGGAACGAGCGGCGGGATAACGGATGGGCGGTCGGCGCGCTCGGTGGGAGGCCTTACCTAAGGGCGGCGCCGTCGACGCTAGAGGTAGGCGGACCGCGGCCGGGAAGCCCCGCGGTGGCGATACGGAGGAGGAAGGAGGTTATATCTTTCGCACGCATGCGGTGGACTAATGGCTAACTTACTAGCTTTCTGGCTCCTCCGGCTTGCATGGCGCCGGGTAAAATTATATCTCCATGCCATCTCAACTTTCGGACTCCACTCTACCACTCTGAATACTTGTTGGCCATCTTTGGTGTTCGAATAGCTTGCTATATCTTATAGAAGGGCATTTTCGAATCCCTGCTGACGGTAAGTATGAGTTTAACTGTCAGGTAATATATTGTGTATCTATTTCCTTGGTTGTAGGCGCAGCATTTATGAAGTAATTGAATGATGTTGGTTATATTTTACTATGGTGACGATACAGATCTAGCTGCCCTTTCGTTCCTACACGGGACGAGACCGGATCTCGCATAATCAGTCGCACTTGTCTTTTAAACATGATGAGCAGCATAGGACTCGATATTATTTCTTTACTGCTGCGGTTTATATATAGTGTTAGTAAATGACTAGGAACGTTACTAGTCTGGAGCTTGAAGAAGTCTTTTCGCGGTGTGGTGGTGTAGTGGAAATCATCTTTTGTTGTTGTTGGTATTTGCTTCAGCAGTTCCTCGCACCCGAGGCCCGGGGAACGATACATTAACTCCTTTCACTTATTGTTTTGATAAAAGGTGGCGCTGGCGAGTGGAGCAGCAGACTTATATGTCCCCTCACGTTTTGATCGGCAAGTATGAATTTTTCTCGATGGCAAGTTGTTTTTTTTGAGGTGATATAATATTCTGATTATCTCCTTCGTATTTTTTAAGGCGACTCATCGCGGTTTACTGGTCGAGGGTAAGGTTTTTAGCTGAAATTTTTACAGATTTCAGCATACATGTCGCTAGATGTCCTTGATTGTTAACGGCTATCTGATAAGGGCTTGGGAACGTTTTATGTAGGTGGTTTAATTCAGCTTCAGGAAAGATGAATCCTGGCTGTCGGCTATCCGGCATATGGTGTCATCATTATTCTCATTAGGTCGCTGCTTATCTACCAGCTGATCAAAGCTAGAATCATGACCTCGAACTCGTACTCCTGAATTTATTTCCGGCTTCTCGTCTTATTGTATTCGGATCGGAAAAACTATAGGAGGTGGGGTGGCGGGGACATAATTTCATTAGCATGAAAATGAATCCTTGGATTTCCTTCGGTGCCATTAAGTCATTCATATAGGTATGTCGTGATGGTTAAGGGCCTGTGTCTATTCGGGTAAGTTTTGAGGAAAAATTTAGGTGTGTTATTGCGGGCGGAAATATCCTTTAGCGAAGGGGTGGCGCGTGCGGGAACTTGCCCGACCCCAGACGGGTAGGGATGCAGTTGTCCCCGACCTTCCCGGCTACTCTTTACTGTAGATTCCGGGGTGGGTATGTGGCTTCGTTCGTTAATGGAATTTCTATTGGCGATGGAATTGGCTGTATAATGCTTATGGGGGTTGTGAGATTGTGGAACAGTGAGAGGTTTTCTTTGTTTGAGCTCACGATGCGCAATAATTATTATAACTTTCATAGCAATATTTAGCTATATGCTGGAGGAGGGTATTGAAGTGTATTAATACTCGGTTATAGTATTTATAGATAAGTTATTTTAGTGTTCGTGCGCACAGCTCACTAAACTGGCGTTATTTAGAGGACTAAGTATTACTCTATATAGCTGAATACCGCCTCCTCACGTAATTCCGCCTGTATCTTTTTTAATTATAGAATTCCTCGGTTCCCTCGGATCAACTGATCCGAGATTTTTTTTTAAACATCCGCATTCGTGTGGGATTGGTGAATTTTTTTTTGAGCCGCTTCAAGAACTGTGCATTCGTCCTGTTGGATTTTAAAGGGATAACTGTACATATAATCGGGAAATTAGGTATCCAGACAAACCTCAGAGGAATCTGTGTTTATCTTATTATACTGACTTTAGCTTTGCGGCCATTTCCCCAAATCACACCTAGCGACGATTAGAGATTAATTTGGTTTGCTGATAGCTAATCACTCTGGCGACGGGAAGAGCCGCTTATGTTTTCAATCAGAATGGGTGTATGGGTGACGCGACGAGGACTAGAAGTTTCCTAACGGCCGGCAATGCTAATAGATCCGCGAGGGCTCTACTTTTGCACGCGGCGGTACTGTATACAGGTGTTTTCTCGCCGAACGATCACAAAAACTGTGGCGCGGGCAGTTAATTATTTGCATATGAACTAACTCATTCATATTTGGTAGCGTACGGACAATGTCACATAGGTTTTTCCCCCTTACAAATATTTGGCTTCGCATATTGAAGTTTGTCTGGTATGTTGGGTCGTAAGTCTATTATTAATATTATAGCCCATAGATCGCGTGCTACACATCAGGCTTTTCTGTAAGATAGGCGAATGGCTGTATCCCTGACGTATTTTTTACTTCAAAACAATTGTGCTACGTATAACTAAGGTCTCAACTTGAGAATATTCTCTATTCCGCGTTAATATGATATTGGCTGGCGTTCAAAGATAATGTGGGGGGGCGTGGGCATATCCTTTGATTTGCGCAAAGATATTTTGTAAAATCAAAATGATAGTAGATATTCCAATGTGTCTATCGCTTTCGTAAGCTGTCTTAACACTATTTTTAGTAGTTAATTCTCTTGAAGAAGGCGTGTCATCCCGAAGCATTAATATTCGGCTCTTTTGGGCATTGTTCTGGAAATTGACAGCGATCGATTAATTTCTTGTGAAAAGATGGGTTACCTTCTCCGAGGGTAATATGCTGCTGTAACCCATGTGTTTCCACGCCGCAAATTAGGATATGATCGCATATACTCGTCGTGATATTTTAAGGCATTAACTGATTGCGAGAGAACGTTTAACACTATATTGAATATCCGGCAGCAATAAAATCATCTCGCGTGGGGTTATCTCTTCGCTTATAATATCTGAAGGCTGCTCTCTCTGGCGGTATACACTCCATCTGGTTTACCTTAACTTGATGTAGACGATAACATGAGGATAGGTATATTTATATTAGATAAACTCTTATCTGAGGATATGTCGGATGACCGTAGGCTTAGTGATTTCGTGGCGGATGACTAGATAACGCTTGTCATCGAAGGCAGCGAGAGTGACGATTTCGCTGACCTTTGAGGTCTACTATTTTCCCACTCGGTAATTGCGTATGTTATGACTATTCATCCTTTTTCTTCGGTCAGGTAGCCTGTCGCAGACGTGGTCGGTACTCGTCGTGTCGTAGCATTTTCTGGTACGCTTTCGCCGGCGGGATAAAAGTAAGATCTCATCGCCAGTCGCTTATAGAGTAGGGGACTTTGCGCTGGGGCACGGGCTATTAGGGCTTTCGCTCGATATTTGGGAGCGCCCTACCAGTCGCTTTAGAAACAAAAACCGCTCAGCTCGCCTTTTCTTTGAATTATCATATAATGGGTGGGTTTCGAAAATTTAGTAATAATCCATCATAGTCTTTGAGGCGGTTTTTCCTTATACTTCCTCATCTTAAATTTTCCTACTACCTGCAGTTTTAATATAAAACTATCAGTATGCGCTGATAGATAAAGGCTCATACTCTCGTGCCTGATAAGGACTTTTTGTTGAGGGACGTTGTAATATGTATCGTAGATAATAACTATTTCGTCAGATTATCGCGGATTGATGAATCGCGATATAGAAATGCTTGCTTTAACGTGAGAATGCACGCGGTCGTCGTGCGTGGGCACCAGCACACTCGTTTTGGATCATGATGTTACCGCAGATGGCTTATATACGGTATTTTGGCATTTGTTTCAGAAATTTCCGTCGTGTACTTTACATATTATGTATATATATAAAGGCGTATATACTTGCATCATCCATCCGACACTTAGCTAGTTAATGGCTTATTTGTTGATTAGTTTAAAAACTTGATGCTGCGACGGGAGGCAACTCTACTTTGCGTCTTACCTCGATGTTTTTTCGAATGAAGCTTTTCATGAATGGGATTTGTAGGAATATTTATATATATAGTTCGTGTATTTTTGATTTATTTGCTAGATCGCTATTGCATCAGTAATTTGAAGTGCGGGATTACGTAATGTTAGTAAAGTGTAGTTATTCTGGGGGAGGTGGCGTAACGCGCTTAATTCCTTGCGCTGCGGTAGTCATTTGTCCGCCTCTTACCTTTGGTGCCACCTGTACGGCCTTCGGCGAAGGGTGAAACCTATCTCTCTGTACGTGTCAGGTGTTAAAGATTAGTGGGGGCTCTGTCCGTAAATCTGCTACATGAGGGGCGACCCGCTTTCTATTGCACGAATGAATATCCAGTATACGGCGTCTCCCGTTAGGGTGGATGGAACATTATGGATATCGAATGATGTGGCCATTTCATTCGCTATTCAGTTAGACTTGGTGGTATTATATACCAGAGGGGTAGGGGGCTTTCGTCATGACATCTATCCTGTAGAGAGAATTAATCTACGGGCTCATACATTGCGAGACTCATGTCTTCGTTTCTTGAATACACAAAATGCTTCCTTGACGCGCCGTCACGACCGCACCACGTAAATTTTCTCTCATTACTGAATAGCAATCTCCGTCGCTATGGGGTGCTAAAAAAAAAAATTCGATCCATACTCTCTCGTAAGAAACATGCATAGGCATACAGCCGTAATAGTCTAGGTAGTGGAGCGATATGCCAGTCTTATTTGCGTGCGAACTCGTATTTGTGGTAGGCACACTCCCGGGGAAACGTATGCTATTAATTACGAGACGTCCAGGCTAAAAGGTTATCCGATCCTTACATAATCGGAATATTATTCCGAGCACTCTGTTAATTTGTATACTTCCAACGGCATTTGTATTCGTCGTCTGATGGGATCTTTCTTGTTTATTGCGATTGAAAAACAAGTAGTGGTGCGGTGTCATTTTGATTGTTATCTTGCCTGCTAATCGATTACGGCGCGACAATTGTGTGAGGTAATCATAGACACAGGTAATTGTTTCCCAGCAGTAGGATGTTGTGACGGCCGGGGGGTATGTGATTGGATTAGCCTGTGGGTGTAGCTAAGGGGTTTGCCCCGCTTTGATGATGATTTTGGCTTACGTCGAGATTATGCATGCGCCGGCATTAACGAAGGCAGTAGTCTCCTGAAAGATAATATTACCTACATCGTTCTAATTTGCAGTATCTAATCGTGAAACCACTTTCTCTTGGATGTACATTAATCACTGTGTTTCGTATGATATTAACCGCAGGATTAGATCCTCCATTCATATAGGCTGAGTTATGAGAGAAGAAAACGTATTCTGACGGTGTTTATTGCGACATGCGAATTACATGTCTAGACATAAGGCGATACAAAGTTATTGACTTCTTTCTGTGTTGTGGTGACGGACTCTTAATATACGGCTATCATTAGAAGGATTTTTTGCAAATAATTTGTGGCAGTATGTGTCGGGCTCACGAACTGCTGTTTCCGTCGTGGGTGACAGTCGATTTTGAAACCTGGAATCTCGCTCGCACTATCTCTATCGCCAGGGCTGTGGTTTTACGGTTCGCTGTATGGGAAAATCGTATATTCACATCTCCCCGAAATAGTAGTTAAATCATGCCAACCAGCGTGCCTTCACTTCCAAGATTGACGTAAGCTATCGCAAAGGGGTATGGTATAGTTGCTACATCGAATGCCTGTCGCTACCTGCGCGAGACGCATGGTTTACTATAGATGTTTCAGATGTCTAAAAATCCGCTGGATATGTGCAGTGCATAACCTCGAGCAAGATATTTTTAATGTATATTTCCTCATCGTATTGCTGGGGAATATCATTGTCTTGCTTTGCACGACTTGACTGTTGCGTGGTCTGGTGGGTATGCTTCCTCACCCATTGGGGTCTGGAGAGCGAGTTGACAGAATTTTAACGTCTTTTTTCTTCTCTCCGGCGTGTACATCTGGGCATAACGTTGTTAATCTAATAGTTAGAGCAGGATGTTGCATGTTTCTCTCGTGAAATCAATTATCGGAAGGCGAAACTGCCCTCCTTTCGCGTCCTTTCCTGGCCAGACTGAGCATATTGATCCTTTTATATGACTTTATACAGTGTGTAAAAGTAATATATTGATAATTGATGGCTGATGGTACTATCGATCGCCTCAATCTCTTCTCCCTCCAATTGATATCGGTACGCTGATATTCTGCATGGTTTAGTATTCTGCTTACAGTAGTCGTTAGCTTCAGCAGGCTATCTTCTTATTTATAGCGCAAGAGTGCTATGTTTCTTTTGGCTTAATTTGTAGAGGCCGGATATATACATCTGATAAAGCAAACCCTTAATCCTGTTCCTCATCTGGATTATATAAACTAGAGTTTTCAGTCGCTCTGGCCTCGATGGGATGGATAACTTCGATAAATGACCTATCCGCCTGTGCTGCTCTGTGGCACAGGAACACTATAATTAAAATTAACGATGTCCGTGTGTTATGATAAACCGCTGACCGCTAGGGCGATCGGACCGTTATGGCAAGTGTCTATTCTTTCGGGCTATATTCCGTATCCACCCTTCTTCAATTCTGCCTCAATCTGCTCCTTACGGCGGTGATTTATCCTAGCTGTGATGGTAAGGATGTAATGGTTCACACGGTCGTAGGGGCATCGTAGATGTTTTCGTTCATCTCTCAACTGGTCATTTCAGGTAAATTATCTCATGACTAGGTATTAATTAGTTTCAGCGAAACCTGTCGATTTCATTTACATAAAAAGTAAATAATCGAAGAGAAAAGATAGTAGTTATTTGCGCTATAACTCGCAGGTGTATCTCATAACAGCGCACATGTTTGGGTGCTTGCTATAATCCCCGCGAAATTCTCCTCTGGCGTCATGATGATGTTTGGGTTCTTCTTCGCCATCTTTCAAGGAAAAGATAAAACTTACTTTGAGTAAACTTCTTTAGCACATTTTTTTTGAGGGGGAGGGGAGGGTGAGTAGGTTTACAACACACGTTACCACTTACCTTCTTCTTCTTCATTCTTCTTCTTCTTCTTCTATCTTCTTCTATTCTTGCTCTTCTTCTTCTTCTTCGCTCTTAGAACGAAAGATCATAATAGTATCTGACCAGAAATAAATAAAGGCAACTTTCCTCCCCTTTCGCCTTTATGTTACCAATCGATCAAAATTCGTGTCTTATTTCGCACTCCTCGCCTTGGGCGACTCGGGCCCACACACGGTACTAGCAGCATTTCGCGTAATTTCCTACCATTATACACTTCTGTAGGCGCTTCCCGCGCTTCGCTCAGTATGGATATATATAGACAGAGGTAAAATAAGCCTCCCTACGTACGAACACGCGCGGTCATCTTTCCCTTATATTACTTGGACAATACTGTGTCCTTACCGGCGCTATCCACATTTCATGTAATATTCACCATCGCGTCTACAAGCCGTGAGCTGTTGAACTACTTTCGCGACCGCCTAACCTGGCGATCCATTTTTCACGCCTCGGCCACTTCGAGACAGGCCGCACCTTCCCTCTTCGCAGAAGGTTATAAAGGTTTTGGTAAGCTATAGCGAACCGTCTGACATCTTCACCCAGCTGCCGCACCAGAATGAACGGAGTTCAAGAATGAATCTTTTTTTTTTCGGCATTTATATCTACTATATCAAAATATATATTTATGACTAGCTATCTTGCATGTCATTCTCAGGTTCTACGCTTGAACCATCACGCTTCAGCCCCTGTGATGGAGGGTACGCCCCATTTTGTTTCGTCCAGACGCAAAGAAGAAGAAAGAGGAAGGCAGGGGACGATACTCGACTGTGTTCTGCTCGGAATGAAGAGTAAGAGGAAGTCGTGTGCCTTAGGAAACACCCCCACCCCTCTGATTGAGGGGGTTGAAACAGCTTAATTAACGACTGCATTGTATTAGATGTGCTCCCGCTGACGTACTTTTAATCGAACAAAACATAAACTCAATTTTTTTATTTATTTCCTTTTTGGTGATTATTTTGTTAAGTTGTTTCACTGTTACTTGTACTTTTGGCTCAGCATCACTAAACGTATGTTTCTTCACTACGTCGATACTTAGTCTGGGTGGTTGCGCCTACGGCTTGACAGAAACGTGGTCCTTGAGGTCTTAGTAAAACAAAGACGGTACTCGTGTTAGACGTCCCCGCTTTAGCCGTGTCCTTGACGTACGTCCTGTATCTACGTTCGCGGCTCTGACCCTCCTCCTTCGGCTAGATGGATATTATGGACGGTGGAAGAGGTAAGGAGGATCGTCGTAGCTGTGTTCTAGCTCGGATGAAGATGTCTTGTGGGGGCGGGCTGGACTACTTCCCGGGGCACTCATGAGGGGGTGAAACAGCAATCGTACATATTAATGTTGCTCCTACGTACTTGATAACTCACTTTTTTTTGGGGGGGGGGGGGGGGGTATAGCTGTTTGTAAGTTTGCCTACCTTACAGGGGGGGGGGCCTGGGGCTACGTCACTAAACGTATGGTCTACTACTTGCCTCTATTTAGTCCTATCGTCTTTCTGCGCGTGTCCTTGAACGCAGGACGACACCGTCTCAGACGTTAAGCGGGATCCCTATGCCTCCTTCCGTGACCTTGACGTCCGCCCCGTGGTCGTTGGGTCGCTATAGTGTTTCCTTAGGTCGCCATGTGTCATTGGGGTTCCGATAAGTGTTTCCCGGCCCTGGCACGCGGCTTACCCCTACTGCACACCGTCATATTCATTGTGTTTGGGACGCCTCTTTAATATTAGTTAATATATTGGTTCGCTATAGTCTTTTGTGGCATATGTTATGGGTCATTCTGCAGTATATTTTCGGTAATTGCTCGACTAATAAAGGAGTAATCTGGAACATTTATACAAAACTTTTTTTTAGCAAATGGATAATATTTTTTTTAGCATATTTTCGATTTTATCAGCACTTGGGGAAAACCGGGTGATATTGGATTATTACACACGTGAATTTTTTTTTTCCTTTTTAATTTTTGGTTACATTGGCACAATTTTCCAAACATTCTGAGTCTTTTTATATAAAGGTTTTTTCGCTCCACCTTAACATAAATTCTTATGAGCAAAATCGTAATTTCGCCTGGCAACATTAATGCAGTGGGGATTTGGTTATTGAGGGGGTAAAAAGTTATATTCTTTTAAACATATCATACGGGGTATCTAACTCAGGGTTTTGATGTACATTCACTAAAAGGATTTTAAAATTCCCGCCAAAATGAACATCAATATTTTAAAAAAAAATATATATATATATATAAAAAAAATAATTTTATATATTTTAAAAAATATAAAATTTTATATATATATATATTTAGGGGGCCCCTTAAAAGACCAATTTTTTTAAAAAGTTGAATTTGTTGTGTCCGGGGTCTAAATGGTTCCTTTGGGTGTAAAAACCCATTGTTTCCCACTTCGGGCTGCTCCACCCTGGTCTTCTTTTCCAACCCGCAGCCTCCAAGCTTCACTGAAATGGTGGGCCCCTTTTAAGTTTTTCCGATTCCAAAAACTTACCGGTCTTTTGCCACGACACTGGGGACCGCAAAAAGTTCATGGTCGGTGCAAAGCCCTTTAAACCCAGCTTCCCCATCCCACCCCCTCCTGTTTTTTAAAATCCCCCTTCAGGTTGCCTCGTACGCATCCTCCACACCCCCCAACTCTTCTGACCCTTCGTTTTAAATTGCAGGCTGACGAAAAGGCCCAAACACGACCGAGGACGGCCCCTCTTGTCGGGAAGGGGAATGTGAGGGCCTAAAGGGAAGCGAAGGGGGTAGGATAGAATAAATAAGGGAAGGAGAGAGAATCTCTGATAGAGTAGTGGAGGCGAGAGGCGACATGGTTTTCGCGATGCAACTTTTCCTTATCAGTCCCGCGAAGGGGTGGGCAGCCGCCATCTGCAAATCGCTGGCGATTAGGGATTTGCTGCGGGGGGGGGGGGGGGGGGGTGGGGGGGAAAAGGGGCGGGGGGGGGGGGGGGAAAAAAAGGGGGGAAAA
>JACEEZ010019220.1:0-7500 GCA_016584305.1 Chionoecetes opilio
TACATACTATATAATTATTAGTCTCTATACAGGGTGTCCCTAAAGTCTGGACACATAGGAAATCTCATTAACTATAATTTAATTTTCACCACCACCATCTGATGGTGACCATCAATCAACCACCGATGGTGGTGATTGAGGTGGTTGAGAGTAGTGGTGGTGATTGTGGTTGAGGTGGTGGTGATTGTGGTTGTGGTGGTGATGGTGGTGGTGGTGATGGTGGTGGTGGTGGTTGAGGTGGTGATTGTGGTTGTGGTGATGGTAGTGGTGGTGATTGTGGTGATGGTGGTGGTGGTGGTGATGGTGGTGTTGAAGGTGGTGTTGATGGTGGTGGTGTTGAAGGTGGTGGTGGTGGTGGTGGTGTTGATGGTGGTGTTGATGGTGGTGGTGTTGAAGGTGGGGTTGATAGTGATGACAGCCTTTAACACCACCTTCAACACTGCCATCAACACCACCACCACCATCAACACCACCATCACCACCACCATCAACACCTTCAACAGCGCCACCATCAACACCACCTTCAACACACCACACCACCACCATCAACATTACCACCTCAACCACCATCACCAACACCACCATCACCACCACCATCACCACCACCTTCAACACCACCACCACCACCATCACCACAATCACCACCACTACCACTACCCACTAGGTCAACAGGTAAGGTCGTGGGAAGGAAATAAGGGAAAGGTTTAGTGTTTCGAAGCAGTGTTGAGTTCCTTGGGTAATCCGGTACGAACGAGTCGAGAGCGAGCCACCTTCAACACCACCATCAACACCAACACATATGCCTTATTTATATTTTCAGAAAAGAAAGTATAATAAACTTTTGAAACCTGAAGTCCTCTTTTATACCTATAAGCTATAACCATACCTAAGGGTATAATGGATTAGAGTACAAAGGTATATATATCATCTAGAATACCCTTTAGCAGGGTATTCCTAGGTATAGAAAGGGTATACAAGGGGTATTCCTAGTGTCTAAAATAGTATACCCTATAGGGGTATATTAGAACTATGATATACCCTTTACATAAGGGTTTATAAGTATATGTTATACCCTTGCAAGGGTATAATGTAAAGGGTATATCATAGTTCTAATATACCCCTATAGGGTATGCTATTTTAACCAGTAGGAATACCCCTTGTATACCCTTTCTATACCTTTAATTTTTTACAGTGTACGTATAACCCATACACCGGAACGTCTAGCATGGAGATTAACTGTCTAGTTCAACGCAGGCGTTTCTGTGCATCTGGTAACACTGCTGGGGATGTAGCGCACGTGGCCACGCCCGAATACATATATAGCTCACTCATGAACGGCCTCGGTCAGGGATGGCGCTTCAGTTTGCGTCTACACTATCATTTTCCGGGTACTCGCCGTTACCATGCTCCAAAACCACAGGTGCCCACTGATAGTGTAGACGGGCCTTAAATTAAATAACGTTACAGGTCAAGAATGATTGGTCAAAGGTCAACAGGTAAGGTCGTGGGAAGGAAATAAGGGAAAGGTTTAGTGTTTCGAAGCAGTGTTGAGTTCCTTGGGTAATCCGGTACGAACGACAGTCGAGAGCGAGCCGGTGAGGGGCAGGACGTGTGTGCAGGCAGCTGGGAGGAGGAAGAGGATGAATTTTGGCCAAACGACACTTTATTTGTTGCTTTTCTTCATATTTCTGCAGTAAGTTTAGTAGAGAGAAAGGGAGGGAGTGAGAGGAAAAAGTGGGCACTGGCGGATCTAGTGGGTGGCCACCCCTGAAATCTCATTGGCCACCCTAGATCTGAGTCAGAGGTCTATAATGAAAATTCAATCATTTATTTTTTATGGCTATGCCAGAGCTACCCCACACTAGATATGTATCCAACCTTGGCCACCTCAGTCAAAATTTCCTGGCGGCGCTATTGTGAGTGGGAGAGAGAGGGAGGGAGTGAGAGATTACGTGTGATTTGAAGTTTAGTCCTCCCTGCAAAGTAATGACTGTTGCCTCGTTATCTTTCTACCTTATATAACGTCAGACAGTGTGTGTGTGTACTATGTATGTGTGTGTGTGTACTATGTATGTATGTGTGTGTGTAATGTGTGTGTGTGTGTGTGTAGTATGTATGTGTAATGTGTGTGTGTGACTGTGTGTGTGTGACAGTGTGTGTGTGTGTTCTCATTTGCACCACCACCACCATCATCACTATAATCACCAGCATTCATAATCACACCTACTCATTATTCTCATCACGGGGCATAGGTACACAACAGCACTACATCCGTCCGCCTAGTCCTCCCTTCCGCCAAGTGGGTTACTGTACACTGGATCACCTCCACTATCATATTGCAGCCAAAATATGATATCTTTAAGTCCCGGTGTTTGGGGTTAAGAAGGAAGTGTAGCTCCTTGTATGGCTGCAGTACCAGGTGTGTGTCTGTCTGTCTGTCTGTGATTCTTGACATGTGCCTCAGTCTCCTCAGAATCCATATATACAAACACTGGTCTTCCGGTAAGTTTTCCTACGGGATCTTGTTGTTATGTAGCATTTTTCAATTTTCTTTATTTCTTTTATTTCCTTCGTAGAGATCATATATGCAAATTTAACGTTACTTTCAAAGCTCTTCATTGTGTCATCTCATCCTCAATTTTAAACGATATCTCTGTGCTCTTATTTTTCTTCCAATTTCCTCCTGATAAATAGTACATATGTACTAGGCTACATTATAATCGAGAGAGAGAGAGAGAGAGAGAGAGAGAGAGAGAGAGAGAGAGAGAGAGAGAGAGAGAGAGAGAGAGAGAGAGAGAGAGAGAGAGAGAGAGAGCGAGCCTTGCACATAATTATATAAATAGGTAAGTGACTATTTCTTCTTACCCAACATTTAATTAAAGAAAAAATAAAATTCTGCTAAATGCCGCACTCCCCTCGGTCCCCCCTGAGAGAGAAAAAGAGGACACGCAGTTTCAAAGGAGACATGATCAATATGTCTCCGGAAGTGACTTGACATTTAAAAAAAACCTTAAGTAGCAAAGAAAAGAACATGAAATATGATAGGACAGGTTTCCACAATATCTGCACACTCATCCCTTATGGCAAACCTTTCACTGTTCAAGACGGAGTCTCTATATTAGGTTAGAACACGTCTTGATGCGTTTCTTGATTATATTAAGCACAGATTCGCAAGTCCCGGCCTCTCATTAGCCCTCGAAACAGTCTGAGCCACGAGATTATATTACATGTACAGCTCCCTCCCTGCCTCCTTTGAATGGTCTGTCAAAGCTACGTCATATCATGTAAATTGTACGAATCAACGGTCATCATGTACGGTATGTATTACAAAGATGCAGACAGGGACGAGTTATATAAGAACATTAGAAAATAAGGAAGCTACAAGAGGCCGCGAGACCTACACGTGGTAGTTCATGTTACTTAACACTACCTATTATGTATACATCCACCTTTCATCCTCATCCATTAATCTATCCAGCCTCCTTTTAAAGCTCCTTATTGACTCAGCACTGACCACCTGACGACTGAGTCCATTCCAATCATTTACCAGCCTATAACTTACACCCACCCACCTAGTTAACCCCCACCTCCCCCTGTGCCTGTGCCTGTGTCTGGAGGATGTCTGACCTACAACACTGCACACCTCCCTCTGCAGGATCCCTCCTTCACACCTGCTAATAATAGTCATGTCAATAAGTCAACAATAATAATAGTAAAAAAAATAGTCAACAATAGTCATATCGCCATGCATTTGTCATTCATTCATGATGCAACTATTGTTATGATGCAAAGCTCTGTTGATTGGTGGAGTGCTATTCAATGACCTCGCCCACTTGTCTCTGACCGAGTGGCCGAGAATAGTGTGTGCAGACGAAGCATCGCTGACTGCTGTTGTCAGCACTTGAGGAATGTGTGACAATAGCCTTGATCATCTGTTGATGTTTGTCTCACATCATGTGGTGGCTCAGACCAGTGCACAGGATGTTGACTGTAATAGCACGCATATATATATATATATATATATATATATATATATATATATATATATATATATATATATAATATATATATATATATATATATATATATATATATATATATATATATATATATATATATATATATATATATATATATATATATATATATATATATATATATAGCTACTATTGTACCCTAGCTGTACGCACAAAGCTACTTACTATAGTATCAGTATTTTCTTTTACCTTACATACTCTTCAGAAATCGCCAGAACTCTGCAACATAAGTAAGTCCATACCGTCAGTCAATCAGTGCAGTGACAAATGAGGAAGATGAGGGGTCAATTTACGTCGAATAATTGTAATTCTACGTGGAATTAATGTAGTTACAAATTCAGTGAAACATTCATTCGCACCGTCCGAGGCTTCAAGCGCTTCCAGTTCCGTGCAAACAAAGATTTACCGCAACACTCCACATCATCCAAAACAAAGCCCTCATCGGACACCCAGAGGTCAGCGTGCAGGAGTGGACAGTCACCTGGCGGCGGGAAGCGGCACATCAACACTGCTAAGGGACGGCCGGAGTCACGTCCTGCAGGGAGCCCACCCTCGTAATTACTTTATACGTCATACACGACCGGATTCCCATCACAGTCAGTCTAATCAATAACTCAATCTAACAGCTAACAGCAATCTAACTCCATGAATTGTGTTGTCGCGGCATCAGTTGGCTGTCGCTGTCAGCCTGTCACCATGGACCAACCCTCCACATTGAACATCACAAGGGTATTACAGATTGTTATCATCATTAATATCATACTCATGATTATTATTATTATTATTATTATTATTATAATCATTGTGCATTACTACCTTAATAGAAAGCCTGTAATATCTGCAGCGTGCAGTCTTGTTCAAATAATCCGGTACCTTTCAATGGTTGTCTGAGAAAGCACTAAGCTTTCGTTGAATCAAATGCTAATAATACCAGTGAATATACACTTTCAGTAATACATACGTGCCACAAGTGAAACTCTAAAGCTTAGAGAAACTTTCACGTCATCAGGTTGATTCGAAATGACGGAGAGCAGTTTCACAGTAACAGGCTAACTGCAGCTTTTACTTGTTCATACTCAAGTGGCAAAGAAACGTTGCGAGTTCGGCGATGGAAAGTATATTCAATAGATAATCATGTCATGGGAGGAAAAGAAAAGTCCTAGGAGTGTGATATTTTGTTCAGGAGTTCCAGCACTCATCCCGTGGATGACGTCACGTGCTCACTGTCTTTAACGAGTGCTTGACATGGCGAGGTCACTGAGGCTGCTTCCTCGGCTCTTTCATGGGTTCCATCAAACAATTATTGACCTCTACACCTCCCTCCTTCCTCTATCCCCTTATCTTTCCACATCAAGAGGGCTTCACTCCCTTCCCCCATTACCTTCCGTCACCAGCCACGGTAGGATCTCGGCGGCCCATCATCCATTGAGTGTCTCCGGATGAACGTATCTCGCGGTGGTTACTTTGACGTTCAAGAATCCCTATACTGCGACAAGGTAACAGAAGCCGATAATGGCCTCATCCCGCTACCTCCCACATCGGGTAACAGCCGTGGCCACGAATTGTTGTTCAGTACTTATGCGTCTAGCCCACCCGGCCCTCGTAATGTGCTTTCACTATACAATGGACGAGGGCAGTAAAACCAAGTGGCGCAATCCCATCATATGGCACAGTTTTGGAACCAGGTCGACCAGGGGAAGGTTTTAAGGCCACTTTGGGTATGATCCGATCACTTTTAAAAAATATATATTTTTAGTATTAGCGAGAATTGTGACAAAAAAATAATAATTTTACGCGAGATATTTTGCATGAAAAAAGAAAGATATCGAAAAATTCCATTTGGAATTTGGAAATTTGGTTCATCACTACAAGGATCCAAAGTGGTTGTGTGAAAGGGCAATCTTGGCACCAAGGAATGAAACTGTCAACACAATCAATTGGGACCTACTGCAGCTGATTCCTGTAGAGGCCAGGAGATACTACTCCATTGACACTGTAATAGAGGAAGATCAGGCTGTGCATTATCCTACAGAGTTCTTGAACTCATTGGAACCTCCAGGAACTCCTCCCCACAGACTCTCTCTCAAAGAGGGTGTTCCAATCATGCTGATGAGAAATCTGGATCCTCCAAAGCTCTGCAATGGAACAAGATTAATTGTCAAGAAGATGCTTCCTCATCTGTTGGAGGCCACGATCATCACTGGACAAGGAAAGGGAGAAGTTGTGTTCATTCCCAAGATTCCAATCATCCCATCAGACATGCCATTTGATTTCAAGAGACTTCAGTTTCCAGTGAAAGTCAGCTTTGCCATGTCAATCAACAAGTCACAAGGCCAATCACTGAAGTATGTTGGACTTCACCTACTTTAACCTTGCTTCTCCCATGGTCAGCTCTAAGTTGGATGCTCAAGAGTGGGAGATGGCAGCAAGCTCTTTATCCTCACACCCAACAAAAAGACCAAGAACATTGTCTATCCTGCTGCTTTGCAGTAATATTTTGTCAGATTTTGTGATAACCCAAAAATTATTCTGTGAGATTAAACTCATGGTTGTGTGAAATACATTATCATTAAAATACAAGTGTTACAATTATTGGGCCGAAGGCCCACCAAAAGCCCTCCGCAGGAGCTATCCAAAAAGTCCGCCCGGAGGGCGGCTTTTCGGCTAGTAATATATATATATGTCTACTAGTTCCTTTAGTGGTACTTTCATTGAATTTTCTTTAACCAGAAAATTCTTTCGCTACACCTCCCGGAATAAAACATTTACATTTTAATTGCGTTATTTGATGACAATACAATCGATGGATTCTACCTATTAGTTTAACAGCGAAAAAAATATTTTCATGTCGCATCTTGTGGGAGATAAACGTAGCAATACCATACAGAAGGTAACGTATTGATACATACAGGCTGTGGTCGTTTTTATCACCAAGCCATACACAAGTAGCTACAATTTAAGAGACTACCCTATGCACTGCTCAAACGCTCACCACGCCAAATTTATTACAACTGGAAAATGCATCACACCAAACGAAGTTACTCTACATTAACAGATATACACTGTTCACCAGCATATCCTGCTTGTCCTTCCATTTAGCTGGATCCGGAAACTGAAAGTGTGTCAGTATCAACGAGTATTGACACACACAGGAGCACACGACTCCAGGCAGTCATGCCCTGTAGCCTCCTGTTACAACTAGAGTACCTTGAATAATAATCTTATACAGGGACCCTAGTTACAACCAGGTGAACACATGCACACACACACACGGATGAAACCTACACTTAACATTCCTGTCAACCACAACTATACGGAGCCGGAAAACTTGCAGGTGGGTAGAGGCGACCTTGGAAAAGGTCGTCTACGACACGCGTCCATTAAACACGATAAACAAAATTTACAAAAATTAAACAATGTGACACTATCATTGTTGTTTTCTCACAGCCCCAAATGTTATTCA
>JACEEZ010019220.1:12500-112500 GCA_016584305.1 Chionoecetes opilio
TTATATGATATATTGCATGTATTAGGTCACTTAATGTTTTATTTTCAAGGGAGAATCAGAGAAGTTTTATTTAGATTTAGTTGGGTAAAATAAATATCACTCGCTGCATTTGAAAAGGGTATTGAGAAGAGGGTGGATATGACTATAACAGTCCTGCATAATTTTTCCTGTTCAGCGCAATATTCCAGTACTTTGTGAAGTGAAGTAGATTAGAAAGTTCTTCAAATATAGTGCAGTCTCTATTTTTCATCCACAAGAATTCAATAATTGCATGCTTTGCTGATTTTGACAGTTCATCAAACTAGATATCCTCTCGATGGTGAGTGAATTCAGAGTGTAAGCAGAATGAGGATTTACGCAGGCCACTTATTTCATCGTGAATTTCATCATTTAATGAATATCTTTTTCTGAATTTGGGATACAGCCTATATCAAGAAAGACTGACATGACTTATAAAACTATGGAAGTTCTTCGATCTTTAGTTATACGTACACTGTTCCCGGTTGTATTAGATCACTTAATGTTGCTGATGCACTCACTCCTAAATATTATTCTCAATGGGGATTAAGTCACTTGAAACAATGGGTTGAGCAGGACTAAGGAATGAAATGTCAGCATTCTTAACAAAATTCACATCCTTAAAGTCAGAACACAAACTTTTAAAAAGAGTTTGAATATCTCAGTTCTTAGTGTGAAAAAAATGGAGCCTCAGACTGGAGGAGCGTTTTGTAACTGTTAAACATACCCAATTCTGTAGTCTAAAAATTCGAGGTAGGTTCGAGTAAATTTGTTTTTCAAGGCAGTAACAATCATGCCATATACATATTGTTGGGGTCATTGAATGCTAATTCTGTAAAATACAATTACAATGGATCCCACTGTTCTAACATGCCTGCAGAGACAACCATCTGGCTTGACCTGTAGTCAGGATTTTATGATGTCCAATCTCAACGAATTATTGAAGCTCTTGAAATGCATGTTGCCTCTTGAAGCTATTACTAAAGTGTGCAAAAGGTACGGCATAAAATTTCAACTTATTTAAGAAGTTTGAGGCATAATTGATGCACAGAGATGAATAATGTAGCCTGAACATTTAACAATCATGACATGAGGCAAAAAATCTTTTAATAATGTAGCTACTGAATGGTTGGCTTCCATCATCACATTGGCAGTGTCAGAACAAAACCCAACAATATTATCAACAGGAATGTCTTTTGATGTGAACATTCTTTCATGGCACAACATTCTTATAGCTGAACTATCATTAACCTCTATCAAATCTACAAGAGTTTTCAATCTTCCCTTTCTCAAAACAGAAAAAGCCTTTCACGTAAAATTTCAAATAGTCCAGTACCAAGATGCTTTCCAAACACTTGTCTAAATATGCTTGAGGCTCTTTGCTTCTCTAATGTTACCTCTTTAAAGACATCACATCAGGAAACATTGCTTAAGGATCTCTAGTAAGGGTTCACATAATGAAATGGGCAACCTATGCTCTCATAGAAAAGCACACCCGAAGTTCAAAAAATTGCGTGCATATTTTTTTATTGGGTCATTTGCAATAGCAAAAGTTGCAACTGACTTTGTCTTTGAAATTTGCAGACTAAGCTGTTTGTGTCTAAGATCGTGACTGCCTATATAGTCATTTCTGATTTTCCACATGTTATGTCCAAGATACAAATTTCACAGCAAGCATAATCTTTTCTACTGGTTGATCTAACTGACTTGATAATTAACTGATAACCACCCAGCAAACTGAGGCTCACACTTACATGTTTTCACGCCAATTTTGAATGTATATAATAATTAGTTTTAGCACATTTGAGTTTTCTTCTAAAAAGACGTGTTTGGGTCATCTTGAACTTTTGAGGATGGTAGACCGTGTACGTAGGTACGTGTTCCTGAGTCATCAAAATCATCAGAACTATAGTTTCATCATCCATTCTGAATGAAACAACAGCGATAGTAGAAGTAGTATAAATAATATAGAAGGGGCCATAACCCCCCCCCCCCGAAATGTCCGTACTTGTTAGAAATCAGAATACACTAAGTCAGTTTAAAAAAAAAAAAGATATTACAGGTTCTCGCGATGTGACAGCGTCACCTGCCGGTGTAAACCTATTACCTTGCTTTGGTGCCACTTATGCTTCACGTAATGCCTTGGACAATTAAAGCCTCTAATACTACCTTGCTTTGGTGGCACTTATGCTTCACGTAATGCCTTGGACAAGCATTTAACACTACCACAACTATTGTTTCAGTAGCAGAAATAAGAAATAAGGCCTGAAAAGTTAATCAGCTGATGGCGGAAAAATGTAACATGCAGCGGCTAGCGAGAAATCTGGCGGGTTTACTAGGTATAGATAGGGTTACTAGGTAGGTGATTAAAAAAAATTATGGCCCCACACACCCCCACCCGAATTTTTTTCTTCTTGGTGCGCCCCTGTGTAGGGCTCCCTGGCTCTCCAAATCCTTTAATTTATGATCCCCACATATCATGCTGCTCAAGAACTTAATTATGATCTTCCCTCAACAAACGAAATATAACATAAGCATTACCCTAAAATTACCCTATATTATGCATTACCCTAACCGCTACCCTAGAAGGGGTCTGATTACCCTATTATAGGGTATTTTACCCTAAAATGGAAGCCCTGGGTCACTGGCTGCGCCGCGGCTGGCGTGGTGGTGGTGGTAAACTCCGACAGTGGTCGTGAAGTGACTTTCCAGCTGTCTCGTGGCAGTTGCCACTTCTCGCTCATACATTTATATGCTCACACGCTACCAGAAACTTATTTCGAAACTACATCTATGTTATACTCACGTACAGTAGCCTACCTACATATGTAAGTATATATGTTACCTACGTACTCGTATCATATGTAGGCCTGTATTTAAATGAAAAAATACACTCACCCACACATACGTGTATTTAGCTACTTTTTTGTGTTAAGTTTTGACGAGGGCACACAATGAAAGCTGTTAGTACGTAAAAGAGGCAATGTATCTGCCTCTATAGTTACGATACAGACAAAGATTATATTCCAATCTCTCCTCAGTCACAATACAAGGCTCAGTGTCCCTAAAACCTTACCTCCTTCTCCCACCTTGTTTCACCTGATGTTCATGGGCCCACCTGCCGTATTGTCCACTCCCAAATATCGAAAATATTCCATCTGTCTTGCGACTCCTAGCCTCTCACCGTTCAGCACAAAAGCATCACCTCTTGCACCCGCTTCGGCGCTTTCCCGCTGCATATCATCACTTTATTCTTGCCGACATTCGCTTTCAGCAATACTGTTACACACTTCCAAATTCGGTAACTTGACTATGTAGCATCTCCTTGCTATTTGCAGAAAGTGCTGTATCATCTGCAAACAATAACAGACTCACTTAATTTCCACTGTATCTGATCTCCATAATCCGTGTATTCTCCCCCTCGCCCTGGCTTTCATCTCGTTCACCTTTCCATCCATACAGATGTTAAATAACCATAGACATGATCACTGTCTGATGAATCCCTCCTTCACTAGGAAGTATGCACTCATTCACTTCTTACCTACCCAATACATCAGCAGTATTTGCCGCATTGGATTTCTGTTGATTTAGTCATATACTTTCTCCAGGTCCATGAATGCCACGGGCAAAATGCAAATTGTTTTCAATGTTTTCATTGAGAAAACGGTATTGAAAATATAGTACATACACATACCCACATTCCGTGTTCTAACAGGTAGCCAGGCATGAGGATGGAAGGCTGGGCAGCCCTTCCTTTGGAATATTTCAACAAGACAAGAACGAAGCATAAGCGAGTTTATTATTTTCTTTTCCTTTCTTTCATGGATTCAGAACAATGCACAGGAAAAAAATATTTCTCTCACACACACACACACACATATATATATATAGCTATATGTAAAAAGAAAAAAAAAATACTAGTGACATATTACATAGTCCACTTAAATTAAAAAAAGCCTTAATTAAATTCAAAGTGCAATTAGTTTTTTCAAGAATAAGCTTTCAAATATAAAAACTCTTATCTTAAATGTGGCTATCTAGCCTTGTCATTTAGTAGTCTTTCAAGAGCAGTTCCTTCATTAACCATCGGGAGCTTGAGTGTTTCCTGCTGATTTGCTGTCTTTCTGCCATACTTGATGGGGATGGTGTCATGAAATACATTTGTTTTCCGTCTGTTCTAGCTTCTGCCATTCTTGATGATTGTGAGAAAACCTATTTTCACAATGTTAATAAACCGAAGCCTCCACTCAACAATATCTTTTTTGCATTCTAATTATCATAAGTTGTTGTTGTTCCTCATGCTGCCTGGCCGGACAGCCCCGAGCCCCTAAGATAGGCCAGGGCCTGGATTGGGTTTTCCCACGGGACCTTATCAGTCTTCTCCAAGCTTGTCAATTTCATCAATGTTACTGTAGTCCAATTTGATTATCTTGATATCTGAAAAGAAAAATAACTTGTGAATACTTGCACCATTCCCCTAGAATGTGATAAATATCTTTATAAGTTTTATCACAATGTGCCATAGTATTTAAGGTGTTGGCAACAGACTAATACTATGTGTACAGTAGTTATACACCAACATGGTATAGAAATACTGCATGCACACTCTGACAAGAAGTTGAAAGGGGCAGTATGATTAGGGTGAAGGTGAACATAGATGCATTGCAGTTTGGCTTTGCTTCAGGCAGAAACATGACCTATGTGATATTCATAGACAGCACCGAAAGGTTCCAGGCGATAAAAAGGTATCTGCTTTTCATATTAGTTGACCCGACATTTTTTTTCATTACGTGTTTAAGAGGTGAACCAGTGTACACTCGTTAAACGTTTCTAATTCCCATCCACTCCACTGTCAATCAGTGGAATTCTAAATCATGTATTTAATAACAAGACCCAAGCAGAAGAGAGAAGTATATAAGTACATGGGTAGTGAAGGCCAGCTTAAGGCAGCCTGTTTGATACATCACTGGCCAATGAGTGACTTGTGAGCAATAAGCTAAGCCTATCATGGAGAGGCTAGGATCTTTGTTCAAGTGCATTTTTGCCAGAACAAAAGAAACAATTATATGAAAAATCTGAGTCTCTTTTACTGTTTGAAATTCAAACTAAATTACCTTTTCAATATGATATTCAGTATTGTTACATACCGTAACAGTCTAGTGATGTGATAAGTACACTTGACTCACTACCGACAGGGCTTGAATCCCCAGCCGGCCAGATACAATGTTACCTTGTCTTCCTTCATGCTACAACCCATGTTTGCCAACCAAGGCGAGCAATCATATTCTCCTGTATGTTTGTGTGTGTGTAATCCCACAGAAGCAGAAGCAGAAAGATTCTCACAAATCCATCCCTCTGCAGGTGTGTGTATGTGTTATAAGAGACCCGAAATGATCTATGTCAAATCTCATAGGATGGTAAACAGATCTAATGGAAGATGAAATGAAAAGAAATAACAGTACATGCAAAACTTACTAAAATGGTTTTCAATTTCCCTCATAAGGCGCAGGTCTGACATGCCATCAACAATGTTAATAGCATTGCCAGTCTTGCCAAAGCGACCCGTGCGTCCAATGCGGTGAAGGTAAGTATCACAGTCAGCCCTGCTGGTGCCATGGAGGCGTGGCAGGTCATAGTTTACTACAAGATTAACCTGCAATTAAGGAAAACATATGGTTTTGTTGTTAAGTGCAATAATACCTGACCTGACAATAGTATGATTTAAAAATGAGTAGACTATTAATAACCATTGGTACCATACTCCTTAAGGTAAGGCATCACTACAGACTATCAATGGTGTGCTATGGCTGACTAAATCATATCCATAATAGTAAGGATTTTTTTTTCCCTCTTACAGTGTTAATGATATTTCTGTGTCTTATCTTGAAAGCATCCACTCTTTTCTTAATGACAATATACTTACTGAATCCACATCAATGCCCCGAGCCAGAACATTAGTACAAATCAGAACCCTCTCTGCTCCTTCTCTAAACCGCATAAGTACTTGGACTCGTTCATCAGGAGTAAGATCACCTGAAAAGTCAAAATATAGGCTGCATAACCACAAAATCTTCCTTATATAAAAATCTCATATACAAATAAATTGCAGACTATCTGGATCAAATGATAGAACAGTTTTTACAGCTTTAGTATTACTATATTATTTTGTAGTACAGGTTCACAATCTTTTACCCGAAATTCTGAAAACCGAAAAGCTCCGAAAACCGAACATTTTTCCCAGACTATCTGTTGTCTGCATACCAAAGCTCGCGTTTGGTGCCAAACTTGACCCGAAACGCCCAACGGTCATTTTTCCATACGTTATCAGGGGCAGGACAACAACAGGTAGTGGGACAAGGGACGGCGGGACAGGTGTAAACAACAGGTAGTGGGGCAAGGGGCGGCGAGGCAGGTGTAAACAACAGGTAGTGGGGCAAAGGACGGCAGGGCATCATTTATTAGGTAAACACAGGCATAATTTTCAGCATGAGACCTTATGATAGAATGGAATGTTAAATACTTTAAATCAATTAATTAGAGATGTATTCTCTAATTAAGTTGTTTTGTGCTT
Organism: Chionoecetes opilio; assembly: GCA_016584305.1. Taxonomy (NCBI): domain Eukaryota; kingdom Metazoa; phylum Arthropoda; class Malacostraca; order Decapoda; family Majidae; genus Chionoecetes; species Chionoecetes opilio. Next base: position 19,090 of record JACEEZ010019220.1, read on the forward strand.
TTACTGCATGTAAGTATATTTTCTTGTGTTTAGCTTAGTTTGAGCCAGTTTATGTTTAAAGTTTTACTTAATGTTTTCTTTTTTTTATTATTTATTCGGGGGATTCAAGAATCTCCGAGCTAGGACACCTAAGGCCATGTAGCCCCGCTAGGGTGACAAGAGAGCGCTACCACCTTCACCGAGTAACTGCCGGGATTGAGGCGCAAACTCGCGACCTTGTGGCCACGAGACGAGCACTCTACCACTGAGCCACCCGTTCCCCTTGTAATGTTTTATCTAAAAAGCGTTAAAATCTACGCTAAAAATTTTCCATTCTGAAATCCGAAAAGTGTCTGGTCCCAAGGTTTTCGGATAAGAGATTATGAACCTGTATTACTACATCTGACATATCTTAAAATGCCATCGCTGATTTAACTACAATGAAATAAACAAGAATAACTAGAGGCTTTAAAAAAATTATGTAATGTGACATATAATTCATTATCCTGTAGAGATAGCATGATGCAAAGAAAATTATTTCTTAGCAGAACAATTCATAAATAGTGAAAGCTTTGGACATACCTGTTAACAAAGCAACCCGATTACCATCATCCTTTAGCCTATTTGACAGCCAAACAGCATTGGCCTTGGTGTGACAGAAGAACATTGCACTCCCAACCGGGATGGAGAAAATATTGCTAATGGCTCGATATTTCTCCTCTTCACTGTTGCATTCTACATACATCTGAAAGTTACAGATAATCAATTTCTAGCTAAACAATGTCTGTACGTGCTGACTGTTCTTCCATTCATTGCATTGTCCATACCTACTTTAGAAACTTTGATGAGCATACTTTAATAAAAAGGCAGTAAGACACCTGTTATATACCATGTTGGAATCCACTTTACAATTTCCCATCTAAACTACAGTACTGAGTGACTGAACAGCCAGGGACTACTTGAGACTTAAATAGCTGAGAAGTGCACCATGTACAAGTAAAACAAATGATTTCACTCCACTTTTTGGAAGCAGTAAACACGACATGCAATTTCAATCTAGCATTTGTGGCATGAGTTTCTTATATTGGTGTTTCGTACTTAGTTCTTCTGCCTGCTCCCCCTCACGTTTCTACCCAGCTAAGGTTTTGAACAAAGAACCTCTCACTTACAGGGAGGTCCCGAAGATACGAGCAGTTAGGTTCCACCTGGAATACTCGTAAAGCGAAATCTCGTATAACGAAACACATAACTAATGGTAAAATATAGGTTTGGTTCCAGGACCCCATCAATTAAAAAAAAAAAAAAAAAAAAAGGACATGTTTTTCAAGCTAAAATAAACTATAGCAAACACAACAAACACACAGCGTCTATATTACCCACACTGTACTACCTATTCTGTAGAAAAAGCATTCTGAAAGAGAAAATAGCACACAAAATATCATAACTGCACATTAATCAAACATAAAACATGCATAACAAGCTAAAAAGACGTTGCACTGTAGGGGACGCCGCGTGATACAAGAGAAGGTAGTGTAGCGGTCCCAAGGTTGGGGCCGCACACCTGCTAATTACCCCTAAAGGTCAGGCCGCGCCATATGCTTAATTACCCTTCAGGTCACGCCTTGCTAGGGGTGACCTGACTGCGGTCCCAAGGTTGGGGCCGCACACCTGCTAATTACCCCTAAATGTCAGGCCGCGCCATATGCTTAATTACCCTTCAGGTCAGGGCTTGCTAGGGGTGACCTCACTGGGGTCAAGCAAATCCCCCTTTGTCCAGCCCGGGAGTGGTAGGGCGCGCATTTTGAACTTGATAATTTTACTCACCCCAGTTTGAATGTCTTATCATTGGATTTTCAATCTCGTATATTGAAAATAGACCCTAATTTACACATCTCATATCATCGGATTCTCGTATACCGAATGCTCGTATAGCGGGACCTCCCTGTATTACCAATGAAATATACTGGCACATCCCCCTTCAGTTGGGCCCATCCTACTCAGAAACTATGGGTACATTGCTATCCATGTATGGGTTAAATCCTGATATTCATTTTACGATAAAATTGATTTCTTAAGTATCACCTTGCATCGGTAAGGAACACTTGATTGATTGATTTCCTATTAAGTCCTACTCAACCTCATTACATAACTTCACATAAAAAATCCAGTCTCAAATATTTATGGTTTGTTTTTTGAGGCAGCTGAGGAGGGATTCTGTCTTAGTAGTCTCTGGTGTAGCATCGGGTTACAAAATACATGGTAGATAAAAGAAATAGTAGATTCTAGGATTAACAGTAAAAAATTAAGTGTTTTTTGTGTTAATCAATCAGTCAACCCTTTGTTCTCGCACTCACCTGTCTTATGTTTTCCAAAGTCTCCTCTTCCCTGCGGAGGCGAAGAGTGACGGGGTTCTTGATGATGGCGTGGGCAAAGTTTACAACCTCATCATCATAAGTGGCGGAGAACAACATCATTTGGCAGGTTTCTGGCAATTGTTTGTGAATTCGCACTGACTGGTCCTAGGGGAAGAAAAAAAAAAAAAAAAAAAAAAAAAAAAATCCTTTTTTTATACAGTAGGTCTTCTCCTAAACATGCATGGCACTTAACACAAAGCAAATTCTTCTTAAGCAATGAAAATTTTTGTACATCCTAAACATACAACACAATATTACAATTAGATCCTAAATTATAACTGCTGTGTAATAGGGGTACTTGTAGTGATGATGATGGCGTAGGCTACACCATGAAGCTGGTATGTGTAGCTTGGAGTATCGGAATTCATTATCTTTTTGATAGGTATGCATGACTGATTGACTAGCATGCTACTATGATTGTATCCCTTTCTTAGATGACATTGAATAACCTTCTGATAAAAGAGCTGAAGTAAAGCTTTTGAAGGAGGAGGAAAGTCATAGAGAAGAATAAGAAATATAAATAAACTCCTTAGTTCTAATTTTTTTTATTTTGCATTGACAAAAAAAAAAAAACCTTACCTGGTGACCTTGGGTGGCAATCATGACATCAGCTTCATCCAACACAAATACTTTGAGGGTTCGTAGGTCAAGGCAGCGGTATTTAAGGACCCAATCCACGACCTTGCCTGGTGTGCCTATGACAATGTGCTCTCTAACTATCTGCCCACGTGCAACTGAAGTATTGAAGAAAAAATTTAATTGAAGACATACATCACTCAAGAATTCTTGGCTATCTTAATTCCACCTCTGTTCCAACACACGCAATCAAACATGAGTAATCACTAACAATAACATAAGAAAATAAGGAAGCTACAAGAGGCCGTGAGACCTAGACGTCCTGTTACTCAACACTACCTACATCCACCTTTCATCCCCATCCATGAAATTGCCTAACCTCCTTTTAAAACTCACTATTGACTCCGCACTAACCACCAAAGTGATAACAATAACCAGTCATGTAGATTGTGAGTACAACATTTCTTCAATCTACAATCCAGGTATGTAGTTATAAATTTGCTATCTTACTCCAGTCTTCCCTTATCCTTATCTCACGTCTCATCCTGCTGTGCTCTTCACCAAGCTTACGAACACAATTTCTTTTCCACTCCCAATGGATCTGCTTTTCACACATTCAAATCCCACTTTCAGCTTTGCAACTATGAAATAATGGTCAGATAGCCTACCATTTCCTACCTATCAGAGCGTAGTTCATCAGTACTTTCTATTTACCATTTCCATTCATTCATGGGTACTTGTGCATAACTGTATAGTAAATCCCATGTCAACTGTGAGGTTAAGGTTCCTAAAATCACAGCTGGCAGTAAAAGGTGACATTCTTACTGTATGATGAAAATCTTACACCTATATTATCCGCATATATATATTTCAGCCTTGAATTCAACCATATATATTTCAGCCTTGAATTCAACCATATATATTTCAGCCTTGAATTCAACCATATAATTTCAGCCTGAATTCACATATTTCAGCCTTGAATTCAACCATATATATTTCAGCCTTGAATTCAACCATATATATTTCAGCCTTGAATTCAACCATATATATTTCAGCCTTGAATTCAACCATATATATTTCAGCCTTGAATTCAACCATATATATTTCAGCCTTGAATTCAACCATATATTTTTCAGTCTTTATTTCAACCATATATTTTAGCCTTTATTTCAGCCTTACCCATATCTCCCTTGACAGCAGAACGGACGGTAATGTCTGTGCAATATTTCCCCATCATCTTGACACACTCCACTGTTTGCAAAGCCAGCTCCATGGTGGGGGATAAAATGAGACCCTGGAAAAAGAACGCTATTCAGAATGCAGAACAAACATACATTGTATCTAACAGTAGGTAGTTTGACTGCAGTAACTTTGAAGAATCTGACAAATCTGATATCGGGACATCTGAGGAGGGAAAAATGTTGAGCCTAAAAACCACATGGAACCCAAACTTAAAACTATCTCAGTAAAGCAAGATATACACCAAATTATTTTTATTTCTCTTGAACAATTTTTTTGGGCAATAAGAAATAAAGGAAAAAAATTAATTTCAACCATACATGAACCCTATCTCCAACCTAAGTCGACTTTGTACAAGTTTATAAGTTTGAACCCCAAGAGATCAAATTTGAAAAGAAATACAATACCATTCAAAGCGGAATGCTGGTAAACTTGGAAAAAAGCATATATGTAATTCCAAAAATTCCAACTGTCAAACGTTATTCATGAAAAACTATATGGAAATTTTGACTGTGCATCTGGCAAAGAGATGTAGACTACCAGTAGCATGGGATTCTTGAACACTCCTGGGGACATGCCCTTCTTGCACACACAAAAGCCTCTCCCTCTCTCAAACCAAACAACCTACCTCCAGATGCCCTTGAATTCCAAGCCTATTCAGAATGCACCATTACTGCACTGTTTTTTTTTTATATTTTTTTTTATTAACATCTTGGACTATAGTGCCTGTAGGCAGTGACCTACAGGGTTAGGATGGTAGGCCCTGGAGGCTCACTTGAGGGCTGTGATGGTTGGCCCTCGCCTGTGGTGGCGCAGGCAGGATTTTTATAGCAACGCCTGTCATTAGAGGCTCATGCCGCCCCCGTGTCCCCCGATTCACTTGCAATCGAAGGTAGAGTTAATGGGCAGGGCATGTGGGTGTTCTTAGGCCACTCGACGGTGCAGAAATATTTTAAGTGGATTTATGGGTCTCACTCGGGATTGAACTCGGGTCTTTGAGAACGCCACCCGTTGACGCTAACCACTCTGCTACCGCCTCCCCAAGCATATGTATGGGGTAAGTATATATGATAAACATCTCTGTCATTGAGTAGAATGCTTTATAATTACCTGTGGATATTTTTTACTTGGGTCAATGCGACTTAACATTGCCAAGCTGAATGCTGCTGTCTTGCCGGTGCCTGACTGTGACTGTGCAATCATGTTCATCGCTCTGTGAAGTATGAAAAACAAGTAGTCAGTAGCATCAAAACAGTAAATCACTACACAATACAGAACATACATTTCTAAACTAAAGCATGACTATATGGAGCAGCATTCTTTCTTTTATCAGAGGAAGAACACAATTTCTGCCCAAATTGTAACTTACGGTTCAGCTAACAATGTGGGTAGTGATATTTCTTGAATCTTGGAAGGAAGCCTGAAGCCCATCTCATAAATTCCCTTGAGCAGTTCCTTACGCAGGTCCAAGGCTTCAAAGCTCTTCACGCTGTGCAGGGGATTCTTGGGGTCTGAGCGTAAAATTTCCACTTTGTTTTTGCTCTGAATGATGCCTTTCCTCATCACCTTCCTCATCATGGACAGTTCACCCGCCGTGACACTCTCGTCGGACGTGTCGGCTGCAGGTTCAGGTAGAGGTTGACTCTCACCACCTTCAGGCTGACTCTCTCCACCTACACGCTGACTCTCGGCAGGCTGACTCTCGGCAGGCTGACTCTCTCCAGGCTGACTCTCTCGCTCAGGCTCTTCTTTTTTTTCTTCTTCATTTTTCTTAATCTTTAAATCATCAACCTGTCAAAAAAATTACATAAAACTTTGATGACAAATTAGGACTAGGAGCGAAGTATCATAAACAGTAAAAGGATAATAAGAAGAGTCACCCAGAAGCAGCAGCCTTGTCGTGAATAAAGTACAATAGATACAACCATTCCACAACCACAACAAGCATGCCACTGAACCACAAAGTGTAATCACATCCAAACCTTTCTCATAACTGGTTCCAATTTCTGTTCTAGAATTTTTGTTTAAATAGTCTATAATAATATAAGCGAAAGTGTGTTTGTGTGTCCGCTCCAGGTGCCGCCCCCTGTGGCGGAATCCCCTCATATGGCACAGTTTTGGAACCGGCTCGAGCAGGGGAAGGTTTTAAGCCTATTTATGAGATGATCCGATCACTTTTTTTTCTTCTTTTTTTTTAGCAGCCTATTAGCGAGAATTGTGAAAAAAATGTGGGTTGCGAGAATTGAGGAAACCTTGATGTAGGGTGATGGGTAATCTCTATCTATAATAATATAAGCGAAAGTGTGTCTGTGTGTGTGTGTGTATGTGTGTGTGTCCGCTCCAGGTGCCGCCCCCTGTGGCGGAATCCCCTCATATGGCACGGTTTTGGAACCGGCTCGAGCAGGGGAAGGTTTTAAGCCCATTTATGAGATGATCCGAACACTTTTTTCTTCTTTTTTTTAGCAGCCTATTAGCGAGAATTGTGAAAAAAAGTGGGTTGCGAGAATTGAGGAAACCTTGATGTAGGGTGATGGGTAATGGGTGAGTGAATTAGTGGGGTGATGGGTACTGGGTGTGGGGTGATGGGTGAGTGAATGGGTGGGGGGTGATGGGTGATGGGTGAGGGAATAGATGGGGGGTGATGGGTAATGGGTGAGTGAATGGGTGTGTGGTGATGGATAATGGGTGAATGAATGGGTGGGGGGTGGTGGGTAATGGGTGAGTGAATGGGTGGGGGTGATGGGTAATGGGTGAGTGAATGGGTTGGGGGTGATGTGAATAGGTTGGCGTTAATACATACATTTCTACATCCATGATTTCAGGAAAGCTAGAAGGGGCTATCTGGAGAGTCTGTGTTTGGTGGGCCAAAGGCCCACCAAACACAGGTGGTGGGCCGATGGCCCACCAATAGCCCTCCGCAGGAGCTAGCCAAAAAGTCCGCCCGGAGGGCGGCTTTGCGGCTAGTAGACACATATAACCATGTTCAAAGGCTGTTAATTTGCATTCACTATATTTTGGATAACTTTATCCATTACCGATTCGAGAGACTGAGATGTAATAAAAAAATATATAAAAAACTTGGGTTGAGTAACAGATGTGTGAAAACAACCTTAACCTATGGCCCGTACCGAGTCATGATGAAGGTCGAGCGACGAACGACAAACGACAGAGGAAGGGTAGCGTAAAAGGGATATTTTTCGGAACCAAGAGGAGCGACGAAGGTCGGCACGAAGACACGAGTACCCCCGTGTCTTCGTGCCGACCTTCGACCGCCGTCGCTGCTCTTCGTTCCGAAAAATATCCCTTTGACGCTACCCTTCCTCTGTCGTTTGTCGTTCGTCGCTCGACCTTCATCATGACTCTCGGTACGGGCCTATGTGTTGTCCACCTTATAAATGCCTCAGGGCCTTTCACATTTCCTAAAAAAGAGAAAGAGGGAAAAGAAATCTTACTGTACATGAAGTAATGGAGTGTAGCACATTTCCCCCCTACCGTAGACTATTTCCCCACCGGACATTTTCCTCCATGACAAATTAAGACAAATATTAAGAATGTGTATTATTGTGATGGTTTAAAAGTACCACTCCCTATTAAGGCTGGTTTACATTGACAAAATATGGTTAGATTTACTATGATTTCATCCCCCTGCAGACAAAACATGGCAGAAATTGACCGCAACAACGAAGACCGATCATTTGGTCTTTTTTTTCGGACGGTTTCGGGAGCTTTTCCGGGAAAAACGCCAACTGGTAAAACTTCAGTTTAGTACAATACTCCCTATTGACCAATACAGTCCTGAGAGAACTGGGGGGCAGACCCCCTCGCTAGTTAACTAACCTGGCCTGAGCAATGATTACATTGCCAAACCTCGCTGGGGGGTGGGGGGGGATTTCGCCCTCCACCAACCCACCTTGTGTTATTTTTAATTTCCGACGGCTGTTGTAGGGGTTAGAAATGCTGCAAATTGTGAGATCTACAAGTTGCGGACGTTTATAACTACGTGCCTTGTTAGGCATTGAACGGCAGTAGAACCCGCCAACCCAATGTAAACCAACACAACACCACCCTCCTCCCCACCCATCTCGCCTCTCCCACAATACTCACCTATATCAATTAAACTGAGAGTCCATTCTCTTCTATGACTAACTAAAGTGAACAGACACCCAAGACTAGATCAGCCTGCCATGACATCACCCTGACAGCATCACCATCACCACCTCTCTGATCACCGCCATGCATGGTGCGCCACACACAGCCCTGAGCACCAGGTTATCCTGGCTGGTGTGTTACCTTGGTCACCAGGTCCTTGGTCTCCTGGTCCTCGGCGGCCTTGGCCCAGTCATCCCCCATCGTGCGTACAACTAACCGAAGACACCAAACACAGCGGCAAAATTACTCTACCACCACCACTGCAATGCTTAATCTTGAACTTACAAGTGTCTAGAAAAATTTTGGCTAGCCTTCCTAGGCCTTTAGATAAATTACCAATGAAAAAAGTACAGCGAGAATATACAATACAAATTGTGCTGATTACGGCATTATTTATACCTTTACAATGCACCGAATAGAGCGGGACCGAGTCTATAATGTCATGATGCGGAGCAAGCGAGCAAGCACGGTGTTTCTACTACCGATTGGGCATTATCAATCATAGCCACAATTAACTGTTATATATATATAGAGAGAGAGAGAAGGAGGAAGATTGCACATTTATACAGAAGGTTTTGGATAAGAATCTTGGTCTGGCACATTCACCTTTTTGGCATTAAATCAATCAATCAATAAGAATCTTGGATGGAGTAAAAAAAAGAACATGGAATCTAATAGAAAAAAGAAAAAATATTATATTTTGGCAAGAGTAGGCTACAGAGAGGATACGGGTAGGTACAGTACCTACCTACCGTAGATAACAGTGAAGTCGCCAGTTCTACGTTTCTTTGTTATTTACAGACGTGTGGTGGCGTTAATACTTACATTTCTACATCCATGATTTCAGGAAAGTTAGAAGGGGCTATCTGGAAAGTCTGTGTCATTTTGTGTCTTCATCTGTGTCATATTAGGGCTATAAATGAACAAATGACAAAAATAAAACAGAGTGGCGACTTCACTATACCTACTACAGTAAAGTCGCCAGCTAGTATTTTAACCCAACAGTTGAGTCGCCACTCTGGGGAATTCAGGGAAATTAGAGGTAAAGTAAAACAAGTCTCTATATATTAGCTGCGGAAGATGCTTGGATATATAAAAATTCCTCTGCCAACGTGAAAATAAATTCTATTCAAGTTTGAAAGATCTGGCAAGTCTGCGTCCTGCCGCCCGAAAAGCTATGGGGAGTTTTCTAATAAGCTCACGCTCAAGCCTGTCTCTCAGGCTGTCACATCCTCAGCACTTTCAACCTGAATGATCTATCATTTACCGTAAATTCCCTGTACTTTTTCGGGACAGATCAGAATTACCCTTTAATACAACAACTGAAACAGTTCTTAATAAAAAATGTAGTTTATCATTTTATTTGTCTGCACTTGGTGAAAATATTGGCAAAACAATTGAATACTTGAAAAATCATTCTTTAAAAATCGTCTTTTCATGGAAAAACGCAAGTTCAAGCAGAATGAGGCTTCAGGAAATATCTACTTGTATGTAAGCATTCACTGAGTACCTGTTTTGGGTGTGCCTGTCTGTCTTGCGACGAACATTTAACCAAGAAGTAATTTAAGTGCTTGGCACCTCAACGAACAGTCCGGGATGGAAGACAGTTGAAAGCGTTTGTTTACTATTTCCGTCTCGAAAGACGAAAGTCTCCTTTATGTGGGAAACGGTATGTGGGAGCGGATGCCACGAATATTCCAGTAGAGGATAGAGAGTGTGATGAGATAAGCGGGTGATAATAGTTAGGATGACAGTCTCTGGTATTGAGAAGTTAGGAGTATCAGAGATATGAGCCATGAGGTAAGGAGCGGGGGCGCTGAGCTGAGTTCCTACCCGTGTGGTGTCTACAGGAAAGTGGATGATAACAGATCCTGCCGGCGGGATGGTTTCTGTGGAGATGCTGAACGCCACACTCTGTTTTGGTTAAATGTTCGTCGTAAGAGAGACATATACACTCAAAACAGGTACTCAGTGAATGCTTACATACAAGTAGATATTTCCTGAAGCCTCATTCTGCTTGAACTTGCGTTTTTTTTTATGAAAAGACGATTTTTAAAGATTGAGTTTTCAAGTATTCAATTGTTTTGCCAATATTTTCACGAAGTGTAGACCAATAAAATGATAAACTACATTTTTTATTAAGAACTGTTTCAGTTGTTGTATTGAAGGGTAATTCTGATCTGTCCCAAAGAAGTACAGAGAATTTACGGTAAATGATAGATCATTCAGCCTCACAGAGCAGAGGATGTGAGATGCGCGAGGGACATCTGGCGGCTTAGATTTGAAAACTCCCCATTGTTTACTGTCTGTCATCGCGCGAAGAAAAACGTGAGAAACAAAATGCGCAACAGTTATATTTGCAGAGTCAAAGCATAAAACAACACTGAAATAGGGTAGATTATACAATCATGATATAAACTACTGTGTATCATCTTCAGTAGCACATAAAAATCAGTAGTGATGCTATAATTCGTAATATTTGGCGCCTGGCGACTTCACTGCAGGTGGCGACTTCACCGTTATCTACGGTAGCTATACATATGTAAATACGAATATCAGAACGGTCTTTATTTATATGGATGAAGATATATATACATGCCATCACAAAATACGATTGTAGCGCTGCCAAAGCCCTTTCTAGATGTTGCCGGGCGTAAAAGTGTCATACACTTCATTCTCCGGCACTCAAGGGCGCCTCCCTCCTCCCTACGTCAGCAGTTCCGGCACTCAAGGGCGCCTCCCTCCATCCCTCCTCCCTCCGTCAGCAGTTCCGGTACTCAAGCTAGGGCGCCTCCCTCCATCCCTTCGTCAGCAGCTCCGGCACTCAAGGGCGCCTCCCTCCATCCCTCCTCCCTCCGTCAGCAGTTCCGGCACTCAAGCTAGGGCGCCTCCCTCCATCCCTCCGTCAGCAGTTCCGGCACTCAAGGGCGCCTCCCTCCTCCCTACGTCAGCAGTTCCGGCACTCAAGGGCGCCTCCCTACGTCAGCAGTTCCGGCACTCAAGCTAGGGCGCCTCCCTCCTCCCTACGTCAGCAGTTCCGGCACTCAAGCTAGGGCGCCTCCCTCCATCCCTCCTCCCTCCGTCAGCAGTTCCGGCACTCAAGGGCGCCTCCCTCCATCCCTCCTCCCTACGTCAGCAGTTCCGGCACTCAAGGGCGCCTCCCTCCATCCCTCCTCCCTCCGTCAGCAGTTCCGGCACTCAAGCTAGGGCGCCTCCCTCCATCCCTCCGTCAGCAGCTCCGGCACTCAAGGGCGCCTCCCTCCATCCCTCCTCCCTCCGTCAGCAGTTCCGGCACTCAAGCTAGGGCGCCTCCCTCCATCCCTCCGTCAGCAGTTCCGGCACTCAAGGGCGCCTCCCTCCATCCCTCCTCCCTCCGTCAGCAGTTCCGGCACTCAAGGGCGCCTCCCTCCATCAGCAGTTTCGGCACTCAAGGGCGCCTCCCTCCATCCCTCCTCCCTCCGTCAGCAGTTCCGGCACTCAAGCTAGGGCGCCTCCTTCCATCCCTCCGTCAGCAGTTCCGGCACTCAAGGGCGCCTCCCTCCATCCCTCCTCCCTCCGTCAGCAGTTCCGGCACTCAAGCTAGGGCGCCTCCCTCCATCCCTCCGTCAGCAGTTCCAGCACTCAAGGGCGCCTCCCTCCATCCCTCCTCCCTCCGTCAGCAGTTCCGGCTCTCAAGCTAGGGCGCCTCCCTCCATCCCTCCGTCAGCAGTTCCGGCACTCAAGCTAGGGCGCCTCCCTCCATCCCTCCGTCAGCAGTTCCGGCACTCAAGGGCGCCTCCCTCCATCTCTCCTCCCTCCATCACGTCAGCAGTTCCGGCACTCAAGCTAGGGCGCCTCCCTCCATCCCTCCGTCAGCAGTTCCGGTACTCAAGGGCGCCTCCCTCCATCCCTCCTCCCTCCGTCAGCAGTTCCGGCACTCAAGCTAGGGCGCCTCCCTCCATCCCTCCGTCAGCAGTTCCGGCACTCAAGGGCGCCTCCCTCCATCCCTCCTCCCTCCGTCAGCAGTTCCGGCACTCAAGCTAGGGCGCCTCCCTCCATCCCTCCGTTAGCAGTTCCGGCACTCAAGGGCGCCTCCCTCCATCTCTCCTCCCTCCGTCAGCAGTTCCGGCACTCAAGGGCGCCTCCCTCCATCCTTCCTCCCTCCGTCAGCAGTTCCGGCACTCAAGCTAGGGCGCCTCCCTCCATCCCTCCGTCAGCAGTTCCGGCACTCAAGGGCGCCTCCCTCCATCTCTCCTCCCTCCGTCAGCAGTTCCGGCACTCAAGGGCGCCTCCCTCCATCCCTCCTCCCTCCGTCAGCAGTTCCGGCACTCAAGCTAGGGCGCCTCCCTCCATCCCTCCGTTAGCAGTTCCGGCACTCAAGGGCGCCTCCCTCCATCTCTCCTCCCTCCGTCAGCAGTTCCGGCACTCAAGGGTGCCTCCCTCCATCTCTCCTCCCTCCGTCAGCAGTTCCGGCACTCAAGGGCGCCTCCCTCCATCTCTCCTCCCTCCGTCAGCAGTTCCGGCACTCAAGGGCGCCTCCCTCCATCCCATCCTCCCTGCGTCAGCAGTTCCAGCCCATGGCTATGGTGCCTCAAATAACAGTAGTGTTCGTATCTATTATGTACATTTTTTGGGTGACATTCCTGTGTAAGTTATGACAAATGTACCAGTTACATTGCATTTTTTAAGTAATGATAACTATTACTAAAGAGATTGTTTATTGTTTTAGTGTATTATGGCCAAAATACAAAAGTTTTATCGTGCGTGCCACAAGTCTTAACAAAGATTCGGACGCATTGAAAGATTCGCGCGCGGGATTGGAAAAATTGTTCCCAGATGTCGCTGGAGAATTTTAATATTTGTGACTTCTTACATGTTAAGAGTGACCTACTCTACTGCTTACTACTCCTTACCTACTCCTAATTAAATACAGTATCCTTTGCATGTCGTGCGCATGTAATGAATGTTGAATTGGATGAGAATTAAAGGAAAACAGAAACATTTACAGGAGGAGGTCTGATAAGATTTTCTCATGCGCGCGATCTGATTGGCCAGGCTCTTGAAAGGACCACCCACACCCAAAAGAGTATATTTTTCCCAAGAAAAGTATAATTTTACTCGAGTGTATCTGGTCCCTTTTCTGTACACGCAAAAGAGTAGAAAATAAGTGGGCGGAGCTTAAATAAGTATAGCCTAATTCTGCTTTGTAATGTAGTCACAAAATACGCCTTATATGAAAATGTACTGTGATATATTTTATACCGGCGATAGCTGGCCGGCCACATAGGCTGGCAGAGGTGAAGAGTAAGGGAGACACCATATTAGTTTAGTACCAGTCAACGAGTCAACGTGTCGAGTTGGACACGGGAGTTGTGGTTCTCACCCTTGGAAAAGGTATGTTAAGGCACAAGGTGTTGGTAGAGATGTAGATGTGATTCATTGATTATCTGTGATAACGTGAGAACTAATGGAAGGCGTTATTCATAGGGTCCCAAGGTATCTGTGGAGGAGACAGCTGGATGAGCTGGGGAAGAACACCTGTGAACGCTTTTGAGTGAACATCAGGATTACAGCTAAGGATTAGTCTGATAGCTGGAATGTGTGGACATGTGATTCTTGACTCAATAACTTTCAGTGACGGGAAATGATTTAGACTTAGAGAGGGTACTTGTGATTACGTTCGGGTCCACGGGCTAATACTAGCGTCGTGTCGATGTGATTAGCATTTAAGCATAGTATTAAGTGGAGAAATATGTTAATGATTATGTAAGGAAGGAGTGGGGAAGTAATTACTGGTTTATCAGTAAACAGAATATACCAAGGAAAAGATAACGAGTTATCTTTTACACCCATTAGTTCTAACTTATTCTCTTAATCTTATAAATCTTTTTTTTCCTCACTTATTGTGGGTGGTGGCAGCATATAAGCCAGAATTGTGGAGCCCTCTTGAATTAACAACGTCAAAGCAATAAAGCTACAAAGGGGGCCACTACACATGCATGTCATTAATCTAAAATAAATCAAGAACATAACAGCTAGGTGCCAACACTGAACCTTGAGGTACTCCGCTTGACATGCTTCTCCACTCTGACACACAGCCTTTAATGACAGTCCTCATCTGTCTCCCTTTCAGGAAAGTCTTTCATCCATTTCAAGACATTTCCATCCCAGCCATCTTCACACTCTAACTTCTACAGCAGCCTCTTGTGTGGTACTATCAAAAGCTTTTCTAAAATCCCAGTAAGCACCCATCTCTTTCTTGTACCACATCAATAATTCATCATCACCACATCAATAACAATGAGTAGAAGCACTGCAAATTGGAGACACATGAATTCTCAGCTCTAAAACCAAATTGTCTGTTACACTTTTTATTTTTTCCGATGATGTAACCCATCTCTCATTTACTATTTTTTCACGTGACTTTGCTACTACACTTGTCAGTCAGACTGGTCTATAATCTAGTGGCTCTTCTTTGCTTTCCGTTTATGATCTTTTCCACCTTTGAGCAAGGTAAAGATTGTGCATGTGTGCTCGTGTCAGTGCATAAAACTGATCAGAGGCTTTCATGGTAGTTGTGGAAAAGTCCAAGAATTAATCAATGTTACTGTTTCACAACGAAGCTTTGAGACACTCCATATTAACACATAAAGTAGTCGAGGGTAATCATGAGTCATGTATACAAATTTACTTTTACTCATAAAATTTGCAAGAATTAGTACTCTCATTTCATAATCTAAAATAAAAACAAATTAATGATGAACAATAATTTTCCAAGATATTGCTTTTCCTTTGCATAAGGGAACATTTGGAGAAACAATAATAATATCTGGCTCTTGGTTTTCTCTTGACCACTGAGCTCATTACCTAAATGCTTGGTAGTGTACATCTAGATACCTGTAGAATCCTGCTTGGCCCATTTACTTCAATGGGTATATTCTAAAGGGAATAGAATACTGCAATATACATTCTATAGCTTCACCTATTATTTTTCTAATTACTAGCTGTGAGACCTTAGCCATGCCTTGCACAATTCTAACTTCATGAATGTTCTGCATTAACTTTGATGCCTATAATCACACAGGACTGACACCATCCTGTCTCACACACACACTAGACTCTTTATTGGCCCAAATATATATGAGTTGAGCTATTGTCAAGATAGGTATATGAGGGTGGTGGGTTCATAATCTGGTTATCTTTTTTTTGGCTCTAGACCACCAACATTGGAAGCAAACGCAAGGCTCTATTTTAGTTCAATATCATGTTCTTGCTCTATCAAAACCAGCAATAAATATTTAGTTAGAATCCTAATTTCTGTCTATGTTCACATGCTACACTTTGCTTCATTATGCCAATACTACACGCATCTACTCTTAAGTGCAAACCAAAAGCACTTTCACAAGATGCACATATACTAGTAACCCAACATGAGTGGGAATGTAGTGCATGATACACACCTTCACATTATCTGCCAGGTTTCATGAGTTGCATCAATGATTTATTGCTCTAACACTGGCAAAGTGTAGCTACACATGCTTTGTTTACTTTTGTAATGTAACCCATATTGCACTGATTTATGATCATCATTTATGTGTTGTGCAAAAAGAACACTCATGCATGAATTGTCCACTTGGTGCAATGAATACATTTAAGTTACAAGTACAGAGAATAACAAGCCATGGTGTCTTCATTTCATCTACACACACTTTTTACAGGCTAAAAAGTACCACCAGACACCCAAGCTGAAGTTTTAAAAGCACAGCACATCGTTGGAATCAACAGGTCGTAAGAAGTGAATCACAGTTAGCGTAACAACAGATGGTACTCAAGAGAGAATGCTGGTTTAAGACAAAATTCAGAAATTCAATAATGCATATGGCATGATGTACCATGCATCATATAGTCAACATATAGGATAGAAAACTGCCAAAATATACAAAACCAGAGATAAGCAAGACTGACAGCTCATCCTGCCCAAATCTAGTCATGCTTATCTAAGTTCTTGACATTT
This sequence comes from Chionoecetes opilio, assembly GCA_016584305.1. NCBI lineage: Eukaryota > Metazoa > Arthropoda > Malacostraca > Decapoda > Majidae > Chionoecetes > Chionoecetes opilio. The sequence continues at coordinate 35,440 of JACEEZ010019220.1, forward strand.
TTCAGTACTGTACAATAGTCACTTTGATATAAGAATACAGACATTATGTTAAGACACAGTTCTCCACTTTTAAAAATTTCTTACCTACTCATTCTTATTACAGAGGATGCACAGTTTAAGGCTTTACTGATAAAAGCACTTTATTCTATCTGAGGGATAAAGGGATGAGGGATGAATTTCATTACTTCAATACCCAAGAACAAAATATATTTTCAACTGGTTCCACCATAATGGCATGACTCTAACCAATTATATTTAGAGTTAGGATCAATGCTATTGATGCCTACCATCATTTTCTTTTTCTTATATGGATGGCAGTTTAGTTTTTATGATGTGCCTTTAAGTGAATAAAAATAGCTGAGAGTGCATAGTGACATGCGATACAGTTATATACAGTGCCACACATTTTAATGACCATTTTGTTTCTGTACATCCTTAACTGTTGGTTTTATTTTGCAGGAAAGAAAATAATCTTAATCTGCAATGTATTGGACGCTACAAGTTTTCAGATGGAGACCATGAAGCGCAACAGATTTGCAATTCTCATATATTTGCTTTGGCATGAAAACTGGCCTTTCATGCATATTGCAATATACAACAAAATTTTGCCAAAACTTCACTACATCACAGTTCAAATATTTAACAAACTTTTAAAAGAAATTTATATAACCAAGACATTCCCACAACAGTCTCATAGCATAAATAATTCACACTCACTCTAGCTGTATCACATGTAATTATAAAACAATGTATCTTTTCCTCTTGAGCCAAGGGACATAAATAACAAACTATTACTTAACACTTCTACAGTTATATTCTAATCAAGTAGAGCATTAGTGCCACTTAGTGGTTAACACTAGAAATTTCTTGACAAATCTCAAAGAAAGCATTACAACAATATTTCTCAATCTGTACCATATGTAGTAAAGGAAAAAAATGTATCCCTCAAGATGCTATTGCTTATTTATCTATATTTTTTGTGACGTCTGAATCATTATTTTTTGTGTTCAATGTACTGATACAGGAATTAACAATATTTTCAGTAGCAATGTTCATGGAGCCTTTTAGCACCTGCAACAATGTCATACTCAAATACAATTTTGAATATATTGCTTGGATTAAAAGTTGAGTCTCTAGAATATTAGTCTGCATTACCATAACATTGCGGTGGGATTGTAATGCTGTTTGAATTTAAGTATGATACAACACGCAATGATTATTGGTTATCACAAAATCTGCAATGATGTGGCTTATGAAATACAGTTTTATGAAAAATGGAATTTCAAATATAAATATCAATTCTTGTAATTAAGTTTAAACATATTATGATGTTAATTACATACTATTACATGAGTGTTCTTTAAAATGTTTGGTTCATGTGCATTCCAAATAGCAGCTCTGTAGCCTACATAACACACAGCTTCTCCGTAACGGCATCGGCTGCTGTGTCAAGGCAATCCTAGCAATCACTTGAAGACACGCATCATGTGATTCATAAAAATGAAAGATTGCTGTGGCTAATTGTCATTTACAATGCATGTAACATTCCCTGGCCTCGCCTTTTTCCATTTATCTTGTAATATGTCAATTTTCTGAAATTCTCCAAAACATAAATTATATATTATATCAGTTTAAAAAAAATCTTATTGAAGAAAATTGGACTAGCGACTTAAATGCATTGTCCCTGAAAGCTAATTACTACTTCCTTGTAACACAGTACCAGGCATAGTAGCCATGAAATATTCATATTTGTTGTGACAGGGCAAGCTTGTGCTACCATTAACCTCAGTGTTACATGAAGATTGTTACTGGAGAAAAACAAAGGTTCGTAATTGCCTTTTTGTTTTGTAATCATAGTATGTAGTGTTTGAAATTTTCTAAATATTGAAAATAAATAAACAGGCACACTTTGTATGAAATTGCATTAGTTAACTCTTAGTATTAATGAATGTGGTATTATGCTTAGTAAAATAGCATATGTTGTGAATAAATAGAAGGAATTATAACTCATGTAAAAATATTTTGAAATCATGGTGATAATGTTAAATTATGCAGTACCTAGATCTTATGAATGAGCTAGACAGGAAAAATTGCAGATAAGTGCTGTAACACTTCAATAAGAGAGAGAGAGAGAGAGAGAGAGAGAGAGAGAGAGAGAGAGAGAGAGAGAGAGAGAGAGAGAGAGAGAGAGAGAGAGAGAGAGAGAGAGAGAGAGAGAGAGAGAGAGAGAGAGAGATATTCATCAAATACCTCATTATGGCAAGCCATAAATATGCCAAATCATTGAGAGTTAAGTGTAGTGATGTCTTTTCTGAGATTCACAACCATGCATTATTAGATACAGTGTGCACTAACCACCAACAAGTGTGGTATGAGCTATCACAATCAGCAGCCAAACTTTCATGTGATTGCTGTTCAAGATCTGATGCCATGCTATACCTATTATCACCATTAACCCAATGTTTCTCACTACACACCATTGGAAGTCAATCTGAGAAAATTAAAAGGCAAAATAGATCACATGCTGTAATGGCCCACACGTTCATCAACACACCATTCCAGCTCTTAGTCTAAATGGTCACACATTCTTATGGAGTTGTCTGGGCCCTAAGCAAGGAGGGAGAGGCTCCAGTCTCAAAGCTGTAGGACCATGTTTTGAAAGAGAAATTACGTGCAGTACCCAGCCCGGGCCTTCATTTATGTGCCGCTTAGAATACAAAGCTGCTCATACCACAGATAAGAGATTAGGTTCATAGAATCAATGATGCCTTTTAACACGGGGTTAAAATACAAGGAACCTTTCAATCTCTGAACTAACAAGAATGGCAGAGCGCCTACAATTTCAGGTTGTACAATAGGTATCAATCAATCATTGGGGGCATACGCCGGGGGGCGCGTCGCCTCGCCCACCCTACGACGCCACTCCCGGGGGTCACCACGCGCGAGTCCCCATGCAGGCGCTCCCTTCCCATACCAAACAACTCTCAACAGTAAGCATCAACTTGCCCCAGTCACGAGCCTTGTGGTCGCCTCCTTGGCCTCCTCCATTCCGGATTGTCTCTTACAGACACAACCCGATGGGAAGGATCGGTTTCAGGGTAGCGTGCCACATGCCCATATAGCCGAAGTTGGCGCTGACGGACTATGCAGGTAATAGGCCTCGATTCAGTCTCACGGTGCAATCGCTAATTTGACACGTAATCATCCCAGCGATACCCCAGCAGTACAATAGGTAGGCATACAATAAATAGTTACTAGGAGTACAGAAAGCATTATGTTACTCCATAGGTCATAATGCAAGATGTTGAAGACTTGTCTAAGATATGTTAACATACGAGGTGAGAAAATTCTGTTCTTCAAATGAAGTATAAATTATATCAACAAATAATTGAGTCCTAGGGTATGAGTGAATCGGTGAGAAATGTGACCTTCTGAAAATAATGTTGCAAAAAGCTTAAAATTCAGACACTGTTGATTGTGACCAACACTGATAGTAGATACACGAAAATATACAACGTACATTCAACTCTATTATATGAAAATGGAGGCATTGATATAACAAAGAACGGAAATGGTGTTATATAATATTGTATAAGGACACAGTGAGACCAAGGCCACCAAGATGAAGTGAGGTTGTAGCGAAGTATTGAGCACCATGCTGATGCCAGATACAAAGCAAACTCCAAAAGTGATACTTAGTGTTAAATTGTGTACCGTCAATAACACTATAGTCGCCACTGCACTAATATCGCCAGGCGTCATATATTACAAATTTTAGCATCCCTACAGATTGTTATGTGCCACTAAAGGGGCATGCAGAGTAGTTTATATCATTTATGTGTCTTCAGTGGCTCATACAAGTTTGTAGTGATGCTAAATTTTGAAATGTATGGCACCTGGCGACATTAGTGCAGTGGCGACTATAGTGTTATTGACGGTAGAAGTTACCCTCAGGCATGGCATTCACCTGGGAGATAAATGAGATGAGAATTGAAACATTAAGTAAACATTAGAAACCTATATTAGTTTCAGTACAGATTATCAGAATTGTGACCTGATGGTATATCATAAAATAAAATAAATAGATAAAAAACTAAAACTAGTACAAACAAAAAATGATTCTTTAAACTCTTGCATAAATATATAAAAATCAACAGATTCATAAACATTAGTCAACTATGAATTAGGTTCAGTTAAACCTTTTAGACCACTTATGGAAGTAGTACATACTAGATGAAAAAATTATGATACATCTTAGTTCTAAAGCAAAATGAAAGCCTCCTTTCCTGAGTGCACAGATACACTAGTATAACAGTATCAAGGTTGTGACTTTGCACCAGAAAGAAAAAATTACAGTTATGATAAGGATAGAATTTTATACAACTTTTCTGAATAAATAATACTCTTCAGTGGTCAATGTGACATAATTACATATATACAAACAGTACTTGATAAAATCCCCTTAGAGAAGAACCCCAGCAGCACAAGGCTTCCCTCCCACACACAGCAGTGGAGGAACTCAGCACGGTGGCTCACAGTGCACTGCTGCCACAGCCGCCCTGCCTCCACCACACCCCCACCCCACCACTCACTGCACTCATGAAAAGCAAAGCATATCTAGTGATGCACATACTTAAAGGTAACTAACTAAAAACACTTGAATTGGCATGACTGCTATACTAAGATAGGATAGAACAGAAATCAGCCCAAAAAACTTTCATGAACATTCATGACTTAAAAAAATTATTGAAATCAAAAGACTGTGTCAGAGGTATTAACTCTGTGAATACTGCTGTAAAATGGAACAGTCAAAAGATTTACTGACTCGAAAAGAATGGCTGTGGAAAATAAAAGCTAATGAAGAATTAATCTGTAGAAAAAAATAAAATAAAAAAATCTATGAAACTCTCAAGTAGCAATATTTAAGAAACACTTTAATCATTCAAGTATTTGTAATGAAGTGCTAAACTGCAGAAAAACTTCTATTAAAAATATTGACTTTATCCACAACTGTCATTACAATGTATTATGCACGATAGTATACTAAGTGTTCCTAAGGGTCACCAGCATCCCCTGCCCCGCTGTGGCTGACAGTATTCACACAAGCCAAGTATCAAGCACCGCACTTTGGTTTTAAGTACATAGGCAAAATAAAACAAATGTACTTCCTGGGGGAGCATGGAAGTCTTCATTTTTGGAAATTGTTCAGAATTACTTTACCATATTAGATCTGATCTTATCTGCTCTCTTGTCCATTCGTTGAAACTTCCTAATAGGGATTCCAAGAAATTGACCTCATAGTAGATCACTGTTATATCAAATTAAAATGCAATTCATGAATGATGTACGTATATTGTTTAGAGTTCAAGGAGAGAGGTAACAATTAATTTTACTTTAAAACAAAGTAACAAAAATTAAAAACGAACCCGAGATCACCTGATATAAAAAATGTATAAAAATTTGATTCCTTCCCGGAGACAATGCAAGAAAGCTTGCTGCCTCACTGCCCTGCCCACCCGGAGACAATGCAAGAAAGCTTGCTGCCTCACTGCCCTGCCCCGAACAATGCACCCGGAAATGCAACAAAGCTTGCTGCCTCACTGCCCTGCCCACGGCCAGGTGAAGGTACGGATTCCATTTTGGAAAAGAAAATTATACTGACCGCATAACTGAAGTCTCAAACAATTGATTTCTTATAAAAGGTTTGTGGCTGTTACCAGTGAAAGACAAAGTAAATGCTGTTCATTCTTAGAGCAAGATGATCATAAAATCATATAGCCACAAACAGAAAAAATTAAATCCAAAATTTTCATGGAAGCTTATTTCAATATTGAGATACCGGTCATAAACCAGATTTAATATTCATATCAATAAAAAAATATTACTTTGGTATTGTAACATTTTAAAGAAAAATATGAGGTCAAGAAAAGAAAGAATAGATCTCTGGAACACACATGACATTCACTTAGAAACATCAAAGAAATTTTGAGTGACCTCTACTCTGACTACTTTGAAATCTTGCTTGTCAGTAAGATTTCAATTTCAATTTGGGTAAAGCGTGTCACAGACAATCAGTCATTTTATTGCCAAAACTGACCTACTGAGTCAACCACCACCTGCACTGCACAAAACACCTCAACTTGCAACTCCAAGTTTACAACAAATGTACAAATGTATATGTAACAAGTGGGCGAGGAACATGGCCTATTATGGCAAAATATATATGTATGACACTTCAGAACACAAAGTGCACTTGGTGTCTCAAGTGATGGGCATCATCCTATGTTTCCAGGAACTGTACTTGAAGCTAAAACCAGTTCTATGGAATTGTATGGTGGCATCTATTATATTATTCTGAATGTTCACATAAAATCACTACCATCACATTTTGACAGTCAGCCATATAACTGGTCATAATTATTACAAAACTATCATAAAAATTCCAAACCAAATTCAAATAAATATTTTTTCCTTAGTTAGATACTTACACTTTGACATGGAAAGCCATAGCTCGTTTAGCAGGCTTACCACAGCTTGTCAAAGGTCATGTTCACAAAGCCAGGGTCTTTACGCTTGTTCCAGTATTCCCCCGTGAACACCCACGACTCCTCGGAACTGATTTTTTCCTTCCTGAAATGATAAACATTTCAGTATCAACCATCAAAGGAATATAAAAAAGACAAATCTTCTGAATTCTGGATCCTATACCACCCATCTTCCTTATTCATACTCGTCTGCTAAGTAAACTAATTCCCCTGCATTTAGAACAATCTCTCTTGTTTGCTTTGCCCTTATACAGTGGTGCAATACAGACCTTCTGTCAAACTTTCCCTACCACACCTTGTTCCTTGCATGTGCTGAATAATCTAATCAACCACTTCACCACACCATTATTTAGATGTTGCTAGTTTAGCTCCTTTTTGTAGCCCATACTGCATAATTATGTTAATTCATTCATTCCAATACAAATCTTTCATGAGATGAAGATGTACACCTTATAATGTGGCAACTCACCCAGGGTTGTTTGATTTTAATCACTGATTTAAATCATGATTTAAATCAAATTTTTTTTTTTTTTTTTAAATCACAGATTTAAAAACTAACCTTATCATATTTGAAAAAGAGAGGGAAAAGAAGGGAAAAATTTAAACAAATGGGCTTTATGAACCCAATTTTATCATTGTAGTATAATTATATCATGATGAGACTAAATGAGTGGTGCGGGGAAATCCACTGTGGCACTTTTAGATAGCAAATTGCCATGTGGCTGCTTTCACAGCAAATATTTTTTTCTCAAATTTTATATATATATATATATATATATTTTATTATATATATTATATATATAAATTTTATATATAATATATATATATATAATATAAAAATTATATATATATATATAAATATATTAAATTTTTGTACTGTAAAAAAAAGCCACACTACTATAACCTAAAGTTTGAAGTGCTGTTACTTTTGTTTATAAAAAGTCAAAGTGATATTAACCAAAATTTAATGTGCATTATGATTATCAAACAAAAAATATATTTCTCTTGTTCAAACGGCAAAGTAAATTTTTACTACAACAAAAATTATATAACATTTTTATTTAAATCAATGTACTATAGGTGTAGTGGGGAAAAAGCATTTTAAGAAAAAGTTTAGATAAATTTAAAATTACCATAATAGTACAAATTCCTTTTTCATAATTTTTTATTATCCAGAGTTATCTAAAAGAAAGTACCTTGTAACTGCATATAAAAAACCAAAAACCACTTTCAATTTTAATGGTTTTAAACCCAACAAAGAATTTAAGCATCATCATGATCAGGGCAGTGTGTTTATTCATGATCTTCAAAAAGGGAAAACAAGTTTTGCTGCCTCTCTGTACCGAGGCGGTGCTCAGTTTTGAGTGTGTACTGTTATATGCATTATATGTTATATTCTATAAAGTTATAAATTTATTATATGTTCTATACAAACTGTAGGAGTATTTAAAAAAAAATAGATTTCCTGAGAGGAATAAATATGTAGAGGATTTTGATATAATAGCATTAACAGAAACATGGTTGGATTGTCAGTAAGGTATTCGATCCGGAAATCGGATAGCTGGGTATAAGTTTTTACACAAGGACAGAGTAGGCAGACAGGGGGGAGGAGAGTTGCGCTTTTTTGCAAGAGATGCATTGCATGTTGTGTTAACAATGTTATAAAAAACAGATGACAGCATAGAGTCTATATGGTAAGGTTACGAGGGAAAATGAGAAAATGGTTTGGGTGTAGTGTATAGGCCTCCAAACTTATGTAAAGAGGATTCAGCTCCTATATGGGAAGAAATAAACAAAGGCCTGCAGATATAATCGATTATGCGTGGTGGGAGATTTTATCTTAGGAATATAGACTGGGATTTATCATAGTGACAGCGATGCAGATGAATTGTTAAATATAATCCAGGATAACTTCCTAAGTCCAGCAATCAAGGAGCCTACTAAGGAGGTAATATTCTAGATCTATTGCTGACAAATAGAGACGATTTAGTTACAAATGTGGAGGTCGGGGGAATTTAGATAATAGCGACCATTATGAGATCAGATTTAGCTTAAATGGGAAGTTGGAAATTAAGTGCAATAGGCATCGAATACCTAATTTCAGAAAGGCCAATTATGCGGGATTAAGAAGACACCTGGAGTTATTAATAAGAGTGTGGGATGGAGAGCAGAAAGTCTCCCAGGACAAGGCGTTGTCAGCTGGAAAGGCCAATTATGAAGGATTAGGAAGGCACCTGGAGGAAATTGGCGCGGTCAGTATATGGTAGTGAGGTCGAGCTGAGGAGATAATTAGAGCGGTTAGACAGGGAAGTGAGGTCAGGGCTGAGGAGGTAATTAGAGAGGTTAGAAGGGGAAGTGAGGTCGGAGCCGAGGATGATTATATCTCATTTGTAAGGAATATAATTGACGGACAGAAAAACATATTCCTTATAGGGAGATAAGGTCGAAAAGAGTGATCCAAAATGGATGACCACCAGTTAAACACAACATTGGAGTAAAAAGAAACATTTATTTAAGGTTCAAGGCAGGATTGGTAAACAAAGAACAGTATAACGTGATGGCGAGGACAGTGAAGAAATTAACTCGAGTTGCTAAGAACAATTATGAAGATTAAAGTAGCAGAACAGGCGAACAGGGACCCAAAGGGGTTCTATCAGGTTTATAAAACAAAGACAAGGGAATTAGTTGGCCCCCTAAGGTCAGGACAGGGTGAGGTCTTAAATACGGATGAGGATATGTGTAGAGTCTAAATGATTATTTCTTAAGTGTTTTTTACGGAGGAGGATACACAGACGATACCTGATGTGAACAGATGTTCAAAGGAAGCGATGAGGAGAACTCAAAGATATTGTGATAACTAGGGAAAGGGTGGAGGAGGGTATAGAAAAATGAAAACATTTAAATCGCCAGGACCAGATGAAGTGTATCCCAGGGTATTAAAGGAATGCAGGAGGTTGTTAGTGAGTCGTTAGTGCACATTTTTAGGAAATCGTTGAGATAGGCGATGTGCCATTATTGTGGAGGAAGGAAATGTTGTTCCCATATTTAAGAAGGAGACAGAGGACTAAAGTCAAATTATCGACCCGTAAGTCTAACATCATGGTGGGTAAATTATTGGAATCTATTATTGCAAAAAACATTAGAGAGCACTTAGATAAACATAGTTTGATCAATGATTCACAACATGGATTCACCAAGGGTAGGTCATGTCTCACCAATTTATTGAGTTTTTATAGGAAAGTTTTATGAGACGGCAGATAATGATAAGGATTATGATATAATATATCTGGACTTTAGTAAGGCATTTGACAAAGTACCACACGAGCGACTCTTAAATAAGGTTAGGGCTCATGGTATAGATGGGAAGGTTCTTCATTGGATCAGAGCTTGGCTAAGTAATAGGCAACAAAGGGTTACAATTAATGGTTCCAAATCTGAATGGGACTGGTGACAAGTGGAGTTCCACAAGGGTCTGTTTTGGGCCCATTACTATTTTTGATTTACATCAACGACTTGGATAGTGGGATTAGCAGTGATATCAGCAAGTTTGCTGATGATACTAAGTTAGTTAGGATTATTGGATCACAGTCTGACTAAACATATTGCAGGAGACTTAGATAAACTTAACGAGTGGGCAGTCAGATGGCAGATGGAATTTAATATTGATAAATGTAGCGTTATGAATGTTGGTAGAAAAAACCCTGTAATAGATACACCATAAGCAATGTATCGCTGAAAAGATCAGAAGGTGAAAAGATCTTGGAGTGAGGGTGAGCCCAGACCGTGACCTAGGAAACAATGTATTGAGGCCAGAAATGAGCTAATGAGTATTAGGATTCATTACCAGAAGTGTTAAAAGTAAAGTGCGGAAGTTATTCTAAAGCTTTATCTGGCTCTAGTCAGGCCTCACCTAGACTATGCAGTTCAGTTTTGGTCTCCATATTACAGGATGGATATAGTGTTGTTAGAAAAAGTGCAGAGAAGGATGACTAAAATGATACAAGGGATGCGTAACTTAGTTATGAGAGGAGATTGAAGTTATTAAAATTACACTCACTCGAGAGACGCAGAGTAAGGGGCGATCTGATAGAAGTTTTTAAGTGGATAAAGGGATTTAATAAAGGAGAGGTAGGAAAAGTTCTTACCGCTTTTAACCAGGGTAGAACAAGAAGTAACGGATTCAAGCTGGAAAAACGTAGATTTAGAAAGGAAATAGGGAAAAACTGGTTCACAAATAGGGTGGTGAATGAGTGGAATGGTCTCAGTAGACAGGTAGTTAGTGCGGAGTCATTAGGGAGCTTTAAAGGGGAGCTGGATAGGTTCATGGATGGGGATGAAAGGTGGATGTAGGTTGTGTTAGGTGACAGGAACTACCACGTGTAGGCCTCGCGGCCTCTTGTAGCTTCCTTATTTTCTTATGTTCTTATGTTCATGTTATATGCATTTTTAATTCACTTATTCTATCTCTTTTTAGTTATAAATATGCTAAACAATATCCTGTAGTAATTAGATTTCATGTAGAACATCAAATTAATAAAAAAAAAAAATCTATTTAAATCAAATAAATTCGATTTAAATCAACTAAATCGGATTTTTTAGATTAATAAAAAAAAAAAATTTATCAACAACCCTGAACTCACCTGAACCACATGGGCACATACTCCACGCCTGTTTCTTCTCGCTGCTTGCGTCTCTCCCTTTGCTGTTGTTCCAGCTGCGTCTTGAGCAGCTCGGCACCAGACATGTTCCCTTCTTCAAGGTATCTGTAGAAGTCAAAATGAATCTTTAGTGATCATGTTCTTATTATTTCTACAAAGGTAAAGTAAAGATGGGAGCATACGCTAAGCTGCGCGTGGCATTCGGTGCTCATCTCCGTGGCATTAGCCCTTAGAGCCTGTGATGGGTGAGGACCCGTTACCCCGGGACACAGGGCTAGTGTGACTCCCGGGTTACCACAGTTACCTTCCCCAGGTTACCCCAGGTACCCATTTATCAACCCCGAAAGGAAGGAAGAACAGCTGGGTAGGCTGGTCACCGACTTGCCCTGGCCCGGGATCGAACCAGGGCCCGCAGATTCATAGCCAGGCACGCTAGCCACTGCACCACGGAGGCGACAGACTACAAAGCTTACACTTTATTAAATAAGGGTACCTAATTATATGGTTCAAATCGGTGTAATGCTATACAAAGCAAGGTGGAGGTCCTTTCTCAAGATACAGCACTGAGGAGGACTGGTCCCTTGTTGCATTGTGGTATGGATGAGATATGAATATCAATTTTCCTTCTATGAGATATATTTCTCAGATTTCACGCTATAAAAATCTCACTGTGTAGAACAAACAGAAACAGGGACACATGTAGGCCATAGGAAAAAAAACCATGAGCAGCAAAAGAAATGTTGAGAGGCATACTATGAAATAATGAATGATAAAAATGCTACGTCATTCTATTATTTTCCTCCGCAACACATTGAACACCCATAAAAATCAATACCTTGCTAAAAGCTTAACATCATACTGCATTCTTTCCAAAGTCCAAATGCATAATCATGGATTTGAATCACTTGAAGTGATGAAAACAATGAAGTAAAACTTTTGAATCCTGTACACTTTTTCAGATTTTATAAATACCATTGCAGCAATATTAAAAACACAATTATCCAAACATGGGAGAGCTCACCTCTGGTCTGGCCTGAACCTTGTGTCTGTCGGGGGCAGATACTTGGCTTGGTCCTCGTCTAACTCATTGAGCTCCATGGCAAGCCGGGTGAAGCCGTAGTACAGGTGGAAGTCCTCCGGCATGCTGCCCGGCCGCCACACCACCTTGGCCGAGGGGGCATGGCCGCAGTACAGCGCTTCAGTCCACTTCCCAAACAAGTTGTGCAGCACATGACCGCTGGAGTCAGTCACGGTGCCAAACACTTCATGTCTTTTGGCTGACCATGAACTGGCCTTTGTGGGGGACAAGGATATAACATGCTAACGATTGCTGTTGTCTAACAAATATTTATAAGCTTGAAATTACTTTTTTCTCTCTCTCTCTCTCTTACAAAACTGAGATATTTTGCAGTACGGAAATAAACCCTCATCAACTTAAGTATCATCAACTATTAGTATTATGTATGATATATAAATTTTTATAATTAATTAGCAAGGCATCTTGAAAATTTTTAGTACCAGTCAAGAAGAGTCAAATGTTATTTCCTGAATGACCCAATGGTTCAGTTGAGTCGATGAAACGGATGAGAGACTCACCCGCACAAAGGACAACTTGCAGGTGAGGCCCTTGTTGGCGTTCTTGATGATCATCTCCCCGTACTGATCCACCCACCGCTGCCCACCCCCAAACAGGTTGTGGACACACGTAGTGACTTTGTTCCACTCATAGTGATCCTCCGTGGCAGAGTCGTCCGCCTCCCGCAATATTAGGTGTACCTTGCCTGCACAAATAAAGTATTGAACATTTTCATTCAAACAGTGAAGTAATAATTTTGTTTTTAGTTATATAGTTATATGTATAATATGTATAACTAGCCGCAAAGCCGCCCTCTGGGCGGACTTTTTGGCTAGCTCCTGCGGAGGGCTATTGGTGGGCCTTCGGCCCACCAAACACACTCTCCAGATAGCCCCTTCTAGCTTTCCTGAAATCATGGCTGTAGAAATGTATGTATTAACGCCAACCTATTCACATCACCCCCAACCCATTCACTCACCCATTACCCATCACCCTCCACCCATTCACTCACCCCCCACCCATTCACTCACTCATTATCCATCACCACACACTCATTCACTCACCCATTACCCATCACCCACCATCTATTCCCTCACCCATCACCCCCCACCCATTCACTCACTCATCACCCCACACCCATTACCCATCACCCCACCCATTCACTCACCCATTACCCATCCCTCTACATCAAGGTTTCCTCAATTCTCGCAACCCACTTTTTTTTCACAATTCTCGCTAATAGGCTGCTAAAACTAAAATAAAATAAAGTGATCGGATCATCTCATAAATGGGCTTTAAACCTTCCCCTGCTCAAGCCGGTTCCAAAACTGTGCCATATGAGGGGATTCCGCCACAGGGGGCGGCACCTGGAGTGGACACATACACACACACACACACACTTTCGCTTATATTATTATAGATATGCATATACGCAAAATTATACGCATGGCTTCCAGAGTACAAAAACATCTGAACAATTAATCTGGTACTGTCTGTCATTTCATAACATGCTAAATGTTAACCAATAATATCATATAGAAAAGAATTTGCATTTACTAAGCATTTACATGCATGGAATAAAAATGTTCAATTAGAAGGTAAGTAAAAAGGTAAACAGTATGGTAAAAATGCTTGCCTGTTGGCTGGAACTCGAGGGATCTGCCCCAGAACTTAGTCTTGATACGAACATCTTGCCAGAAAGTGAAATTGTGGCTCTTGGCATAACATGCACTCATTGGAGGATGGTGGCTGACCTGAAACAGTTAATTATTATAATCATTAATGCCTGCAAGCCTTTTCCTATACATTCAGACAGCAATTACAGATATCAAACAATTGCAATTACAGAATTCAATCCAAGGGCTTGGGCAGAAGCTTCTCAAAAGAGATTGGTGAAACACTCATCATAATATAAATTGTAGCAGTCACTGTCCACTGCTTTATGGTACAACTAGCCATGGTAGTTGATTCTACAGCCAGCCTTAATATGTAGGGTTTCGTGTGAATGTACACTTCCAGTGTGTCCGAGATGGTTATAAGGGATGAAAGTTTGGGGCAGGGGACTTGTACTCTGTAGTGTCCGCAAAAAGTATTGGCCGCCCCCTATCCCCCTATGTTAAGGTCCTTCTGCAATCTGTGTTGCATCGTCTGTTCAGCAACCTCTCCCAGCAATAATGGATGTTTTATTTTGAGCTCATTGGCAGTGATCCGCGGGTCCTTCATACTTCTCGCTTCAGGAGTCTATCTGTGGTCTTGCAAGTCTTCTTTGGCCTTCCAAAACACAGTTTACATAATGGAACAGTGTTAGGTGGGAGGTCAGGCGGTGCCACCACGAGACGCCTGATATTCCTCTCTCCTCGCCCTGTCCTCATTGCAATTTCTTGAGTGGAGACATTATCATCTTTCCAGGCTAAAATTCGTGCTTTTTCCTCTATGAACAAGTTAGTAGGAGCCATCCAAGTGCTTTGGGTTGAAAAATACTGCAGCTAGAAAGTTGTGGGCGAAAATAGAGGATTCACCACGAGTGCAGGGTGTAACATTCTTTCCTCCTATGGAAGCTCAGAGAGCACTTGTGTGACATTTATGCCGCCATGTCATCCCCAATACACTTCTCGCAGCCTGTGACGGTGCCAGACATACGAGCAAACGCGAGCTGTGGAGGGAATCACCACGCAACGGCGACCCACCCAAAATTTTTTTTTTTAGTGTTTGCCCGGCCAGTATTTTTTGCGGACACTGTAGTTCTTCTACAAACCATGACTGAGAATCTCCTGAAAACACCCCCTGGATAAACATATATCAGTAAATAAGTAAACGAATCAATAAAAAAATCATACAAAATTTCCCTCTCAAGAAGTAGAGTAGGCTTAGAGACCTACAGCAAGCCTGGATGCCCAGGGTTCCATGGAGGGAGACGCAGGGTTGAGGAATATGTTCATACACAAGATATAGATAAGACTTAGAGATGAAAGTTTGTGAGTTAAGATGTCCATTCTATCTTACATTTTCTTTGTAGGATAATCCTACAAATAAGTGCTACTTCATATGAAAAGAAATATGAAATGTCTTAAGGTACTAAGGACTAAATCAAATATTTTCAAACGTCCTGATTGTTCTGAGATGCTTTACCTGTTCTGCCACAAATCTGAAGCCTTTGTCTTCCCTAATACTCTCATAAGTTTCACCAAGAAGTGGATTGAAAGGCTTATGAGCAGCACGGTATATCGAGGAAGCATAAGCAGACACGGCAAAGCTAGCCACCAGCACAATGCGTTCACTGGCGTCTTCCAGGCCGGAGGCTTTGTCCAGGAGCTCACTGTACTCCAGCTCCTCACACATTCGCTGCAAAGAAACCCATTTTAAGAATTGCAGCTTATCATTACAAGAAGGTTTAAAAATATATAATGATATACGATAAAACAATCTTTTATTTCAACATTAATTTTGCTCTTCTCTTCACTGAATATATACCAAAAGTCATAATCTTATTAATGACGACTGTTAAGGTTGTTTCTACAAACAGCACACAGCAAAATAAAGCAAAATCA
Organism: Chionoecetes opilio; assembly: GCA_016584305.1. Classification (NCBI taxonomy): domain Eukaryota; kingdom Metazoa; phylum Arthropoda; class Malacostraca; order Decapoda; family Majidae; genus Chionoecetes; species Chionoecetes opilio. The sequence goes on from JACEEZ010019220.1 coordinate 51,266, forward strand.
AATCCTGATGGTCACCTGTAGCAGGTTGAGAGGTTCATTGAGGTTGACAGGCATGGACACTTTAGACAAATCCTTCCCGATGTTCTTGTATAGGAAATTCCACATAGAAAAATCTTCAGTGAGGGGTTTGGGGGCAGGCAGGCGTGTCCGTCGGCCGGTGAAACACTTCCCATCCTCCTCAATCTCAGCAGCTGGGGGTAACAGAGTTGTGTATCACTAACAGTGGCAGACTCGTGCAACAGACATTGGTCAAGGGAAGTTCATGAGCAGTAGCAGATCCAGAATAAAAAGAAAAAAAAAGAAAGAAAAAAAGAGAGGGCTGAGGGTTGATTGCAATGAGAGCAAGCTGAGCATTAAAGGTAAGGAACCCTAGACTAAAGGCTGATTCACACTGGCGTTTTTTCGGCATTTTTATAGGACGAGAAGGGGTCTGGGTCTGGGGCTGGTGTCATGATCGCAATAGGTTTTAAAAAAAAAATCACACACCGATCGCTCGGTCTTTCAAGAGACCAACTTCTCGTCCTATAAAAATGCCGAAAAAACGCCAGTGTGAATCAGCCTTAAAGGTCTGGGTGGTGGGGTGCAGGTCATCACACAAGCTGAACTCTGCCTCTCCCTGGATCCACCACGGCTCGAGTGCATCAGGTAGTTGGTGCATGGATCTTCATGGTGAGCAAATGAAACAAATAATTTCAAGTCACAGATTTGAAACATGTTTAACCATATAGATTTCAATATGCTAATGTTTTTTGTTTATTTCTTAATTTAAACTAACATATATGAGGGTTGTTTGTTTTCAATCAATTATTATGCTTGATCATTGTCACATACTGCTACTATACAAAAAATATTCTGATATAAATTATCTATATCTTAGCAAACAGAGGCTAACTTATAATATAATTAATTGTGATAGTAATTTCGAGCAGTTTTATGAAAATACAAGCAGCTAATGCTGCAGCGAGACAAGTGAATGTGGCAGCACCTCTCTGGCACCAATAGGCAGCCCAGTGTGTCTAATAGTACAATATAAGGCATCATGGTGATCATAGAAAAAAAAAAAAAAATTGGAGCAAGGTACAACCACAAATACTGTTCTTGAATACTGGACAAATGTGTGAGAGCAAATGTGCTGAGAAAGAAAGGAACACAGCCATGCAGGGCGAATATTTAATATTTCTGAGCTTGAGTAATGTGACACTGGCTTCCATTTTCTATTCATGGCTACAACATACTCATCAAATATGCATTTATCAAACACTGTTTGTATTGATGTAATATTCCGGTATCTAGAAGGATTATATCATATTTATTTTTTAGCTATTTACATAAATCTTGTCATTAATTTTTGAGATGTTATGTCTGCAAAAGACCACAAAACAATAAAAAATTTCAAAATAAAGCGTTGCTTTTGTAGCATAGTATGAACAAAATTTATTTGGAAAATGGATAAAATATTTGTGCAAAAGTTTACCAGTATTGTAATTTTATAAATGCTGTGAGTAAAAATATATTTCTGTTAACACTGACTTGAAAGTGTAAATTTAGTGTTTAGGTCTATTTCAATCCCTTTTGTCTGCTCTTGCAAGCTCTACTCTATAATTCGTTATCTAGTGATACATACTACAGATCTTTCTAAATCTAGGTACGTATTCAACTCATAGATGCTCTAAGAATGGTGTACAATGTTTCAGTGATTGTGTTTTTACAAAACCAATCTTTAAAACAGACTGATGCATATAACTTTCAAATCGAAGGAATCCAGAACAAGTCCAATTTTGATAGATCACTTATGATTATTGGCATCTGTCACACATACACCAGGTGTTGACAACCAGCCATGGCATTCCAGTGCGCCAGAAAGTTAATGCAAATGTTTGCGGTGAATGTCTGGGAACACATTCTGTGCTGGAGCAGTGTCTTCCATAATTTTTTGGAGTAATTTTATAAAACTTGCTAAGAAAAAAGCAAAATGATAAATATTACTGATGATTAAATAAAAAAAAATATACAGTGGCTGCAAAACACACAAAGACTGATAAGGCCAAGCTTCTACAGACTTCAATGCTATGTACACTTACTGACATCCTCACTGTCAGCCACTATAGGGAATGGGAGAACAGGGTGAAAAGTATTGCCATCACTAGAAAGTGTTAAGACTATCTAAATGTTCTCCTATAATTTCATCAACAATAAGGATCAGAATACACTAATAGTACCTTGTTTTTATTGCTTATTATCACTATTTTGTACAGCTATAACCTGTCTAAACATGTTGCTCATCTATGGACTGTACATGTAACCTCAGACTGACCACGAGGCACTAAGGGCTACACAGGAAGACAGACTCACACCACTAGCCACCATCACCCACTGGACTAGTAACGTATTGTACTCTACACTGCCTACAGAAAAAGTCCTTGTCATAGATCCTTCAATCAGGCAATTATGATCATTTCCCCTTACACGATGTAACTGAAATATGTGCCCCATCTTTTTTTTTTGACCCCTTAAGACCCATAACGTAATTTCGATTGTAATTTAGCTAACATTAGACAATTTTTAGTGAATATAAACAATATTTTATAGATATGATCTATTTAGTATCCTTGTCAACTAACTAATTTGGTATATTCAGTTACTTTTTGTAATTTTATGGCTGACAACAAATTTTTTTTATAGCAAAGGAAAGATCTGGGCGTGAAGGGCTTAAATGATCTTTCATAAGCTTCTCGGAGCCACATCTTTCGCCACACGTCAGAGAAATAGTGAAGTAACAGATAAAGCGATACCTGCTAGAAATTAATGCACCGAATATTTCCTTTACTCTTTGATAATAATAAACAAACTTTTCCAATTAACATTTTATGCGTCTTTCACACAGTAAATACGTCATGGGAACAATCTTTGAAGCTACTTTTATGAGAAATAACGCAAGCAAACTGTAGAGCCACAGACAGTGAACGCTTACATCATGTGTCTCTTAGTGTGAAGGATAATCAGTGCACTAAACAACCCAGTGAAGACCAGCACCAAGTTGTGTGCCTGGACACACCACGCTACACACACAATGGAAGACCTCTTGTACTATGCCTTACTATCACATCACTATACGTATAAACCTGGCGAATAAGGAGGCACAGAGTATATACCTATATCAAAGGTTGCTTGATAATTATATATATATATATATATATATATATATATATATATATATATATATATATATATATATATATATATATATATATATATATATATATATATATATCACCAATTTACCAGCTCCCTAGGCTTCAAAGCCTTGCTAGATTAACTATAATGGCAGACCAGCCAAAGTGATGTAAAATTGTCATTAGCAGACCTCTGACCCACTATTCATACACCTCCTGTGTCTCTGGAGCACCATCCATTGCTAGATACTTCAATGAATACTATATGTAAGTAAAATAATATAAAATAATCCAATCTTTTTAAACAATTATCCTTCTCTTGGATCTATATGGATTGGTGTCTACATCCGACACCACCACACACACCTGCATCTCTCTAAGAATATACCGTAAAGGTTAAAAGTGAAAAATAAGTAATAAATCTCATAAAATTGTGTCGTGCTGTGTAACAATCTGCAAGTCACACACAGGGGTGCACCCAGGAATTTTTTTCAGGGGGGGGGCCAGATTTTTTTGTTCGCCAGCCAAGTATAGTAAGTAAACTTGCCGATTTCTTGCTAGCTTCTGGAGGGGTAATTTTTCTGCCATCAGCTTCTTTTTTTCAGCCCTTTTCAGGCCTTATTTCTTATTTCTGGCACTAAAACAATAGTTTTGGTAGTGTTCAGATGCTTGTCCAAGGCATTATAGCGTGAAGCATAAGTGCGACTAAATCAAGGTAGGTGTAGCTACACGGGCAGGTGATGCGGTCAGATTGCTAGAACCTGTAAAATAATTTTTATAACCGACTGTTAGTAGATTCTGATTTCTTACAAGGAAGGAAATTTCGGGGGCCGATGGGCCCCTTGGCCCCCCCCTGGGTGCGCCAATGGTCACAAATCTCATGCATCTCAACCCCATGATTTCAAGGTACCATTTAATGATCACCCAAAGTCTCATCTCAAGACATCCCCATGCATGATGCATCCCCAGGCATGCACCGAGGCATCAGGGAGACCATTTGCTGGCAGCCATGTGGATGAAATATTCAGACCAGTCCCGCTCTCTCACCGAGTGCTATTAAAATTATCTGGCCCTTTTTTTTCCCCAATACCAATCCTGCGGTCAGTCCATGAGAGATAGTGACTCCCCAAAGTAATGGGCGCCCCAATGGTCTAAGTAGAAAAGGAAAGGAGTCCCATAAGTATCCAGGAAAGGCAAAAGAAGGGAAACCATAAACCATAAACCATAAATGTGGAAAAAAACTGATGAAGTACAACATTCCCTCATTATACGATTCCCCATCTTACGATATTTTGTTCATAAGATCAATCTTCTTTAGTAGCTATTACTCTATTTACGATGGCTCTTGCTCGCAGTTACAATTGCGTAGGTGATCAGTCGAGCGCTCTGCAAGTTTACAGGCATTTGTTTGGGCGAGTGATCAATTGCAGGACATCAAATGAGGGAACAAACATCCTATTCTTAAAGACAAGACTAAAGTGTTGTCATCCCCTCTCACTAGCTCCACAAGAAGCTTGCTTCTAGTCTTCATCAAAAGACACACTACACTTACCACTGGGGTGGGCGTCAGTGCCAGCATCACTGGCTTCACTAGTAAAGGAGCTGTTGTCAGATGAGGCTTCAGAGCTGGTGTCAGTGCCTCCTGCATCACTAAATGCATCAGCAGCATCAAAATATTCAGAGGCACTGAAGCATGAGCTACTCTCATAGGACAGGGAGGTGTGAAGGGACTTGTGAAGCTGCCACAAATTAGAGAGGGTTAGAGTAATTAGCTCACATATATGTACACAAATCAAAATAATATGCTTTACAATATGTATTTCTACACAGGCCTGAATAATCATGTTAAAACATAAAAAGCAGCCTTAACCCTTCAATTGCAGCTATGGCTCTTTCTTTCAGTACATAAAATGCTGTACTTGTAGGTTCTTATTTTCAAAGAATAAAGCAATGACAGTATATCTAAGGTAGTAATTCAACCATAACCTCTCTCACTTTTCTTGGGAGACTTACAATAAAATCTGTTACCAATGAATGGTACAAAGATATCATTTTGATATGGTAACTGGCAACCCACATTCCTAATGCTTGTCCTATGGAACTGCAAGAGCCCAGAGCAAGGCGGGGCGAGAGGCTGGACGGGCACGACCATCTCGCCCGACAGCCTATCATTGCCTCTCCTTTGCCTGATCACCATATGGTCAAGGGATGAAGGCTTGTTGCCATGGCAAGGTAAGCCAGGAAGGGCGTGGCAAGAGGTGACCCAGAGGACAATGGGATGAAGTCCCAGCCTCTGTGGGTAGAACCAGCTTGACCACATAGCTTCCCACACACAAAGGAAACACTTAACACATACTACCAATATAATGGTTGGACAACTGGCACCAGTGTCATAGTAGGACTTGTGGCTTGTAGTTGTAGGTATTCATCTAGTGGGCTACCAGTTACCACTACACTTTTGCATCACTGGATGTAATGATATCAAGGCCTGATGTTGCATTTTTTCAAAAGAGCTTCAGAAATGTAAACCTGCATAATTAAAGGTTAACATTATGAGCAGTGTGTGAGGCAGCATCATTAACATCACATAAAAAGCATGCAAGACATGAGTAGGTAATGCAGGATTGATTACCATACGTAGCTTCAGGTGTTCAGAAAAGAAATAAGGTTGCTAAAAATAGTAGGAGAGACTTTTTAGTGAGGGAAATTGAGTTTATTGAGTGGTAGGTGAAGGTAAACTGTTTTGATTTTGGTGATTCCTTAAAATGATGGCACCAAGTTGTAGTGGATGACAATGCTGCTTAACCTGTTGAGCATAGTAGTCAGGGGCAACACATGCTCACCTGACTAATGAACTGTACCTGCATATGAATTTACTCAATTACACACAACCCTCGTTTTCCCGGACCTCCATTTCCCGGATATCGGATTTGCCGGTCAAAATTAGAGGTCCGAGGATATGTCAGAGTCCCGGACAAATGCCTGGTCCAGTCTGTAAATCGACAAAGTTGTCCGGCGGTCCGAGCGTCTCCTGTCACCCCTGGATAGTGTCCGCGCCTCCCGCCAGGTGGCAGCATGCTCAGCGGTCGTATTGTTTACATTTGGGCACACGACACTCACGGTTCACCTTCACCGCCTCCGTCAGTCCCCTGACCCCCACTGCCCCTGGCGCAGGAACGTCTCTGAGACTATTGAACACTTGCTGCTGCAGTGTCCGTGCTTCCAGTCCCACTGTGTAGTGCTAAACTCTCAACTCCTCGCCCTGAACGTCGCCACCTGTGTGTGACCTGCCCACCCTGCTGGCGGTGGCTGGCGTCCACCCCTCCCGCAACACGCTGTCATCCGCCTCACTGGTGCCTTCCTGAGGAAGATAGATCAACTACAGCACCTGTGATAGCATCATAGGACATCACCAGGACTCATAGTGTTCCCCAAGGGATCCTTGCAGCCCTAAAAACAACAACAAAGTGACGTAAAAGTCCGCGGCGGGATAGTTGATATTGGCGGTTGCCGGACAGTAAATACTAGAGTATGATATATGTCCGGGGGTGGGTAATGGCCTCGAACTATTGCGATTCCCGGACGTTTGCGGTTCCCGGACCAGTGCTCCCCCCTAATAGTCCGGGAAAACGAGGGTTGTGTGTATTCTATTTCACTGTAATGGTTCCTCGTCATAGCATAAATGTAAACTGTGTAAATGTAGAAACACACTGAGCATAATTATTGAAAAAGCGAAGAAGAAAAAATATTATAGAAGATACATGAGTGAGTGAGTAATAAGAATGTCATGAGTGAACACACAGTCACAGCCACACAAGCAGCTCTCCTCCACCTCACACACATGTACACACTTGAACATCATAAGCATCTTACCAGTTCGGACATAGATGGTGGCACAGATATTTCAGACAAATCAGAGTCGGCATGAATCCTGGCTAAACGCCCTCGAAGCTCTGCATTCTGTTGCAGTGCCTGAAATATTTGAATGAATAGAGGACAGATCTTCAAAATATGTTCAACTTTTACCTTCCTATCATTCTATCTAATTGTATATTCTTTCCTCATCATCAGTGTCTTGCATTTGTATGATGCCACATTGAAATTTAGGATTTACTTATCAAAACCTGTGAATTTCTGTTAAACACTTTGCACTATTGTACACCAAAAAGGTAAAATAGTATCACCAAGTTTGAAATTTGACATTGCCTTACCTGGTTCAGGGAGTTTCTCAGGGCAGCAATGATAGCAGTGGTGTTGTGGGACGCTAAGAGATTTGATTCAGATTCCAGAGCCTGACGCAGCTTTTCACGCTCACCCGAGAGTCCCCGTAAGACTTGTCCAACCTGACTCACAACTGATGAGCAAGAGATAAATAAGATACTTGGATCCTATCTACACATTCACACTACCAACACTGAGGTTATTGAAGAAACTATTCAGTAATAACATTGTTGATTCAAGGCTGTAATATTTGGGAATAAGGATATTGAGGACATACTTGTCAATTATAAAGATCTTCAAAATAGGAAAAAATACTGTAGGTAAATCTGACTGCACTTCACATATTAGTATTTCCTCACCTTCTTTGGCTAGGATTGTGAAGTCTTCTCGGGAGGTACTTTCCATGGACAGCGTGATGGTGGGCGGGATGGGAGCCGGGTGATGGGGCTGGGTGGTGGGGGAGGGAGTGTTTGGGGGCTGCACTCCCCCAGCAATAGCAGTGGAGGCATCAGAATAGCTATGTGGCCGGGAGACAGAGGTTTGCCAGCCAGCATTATGCATGGCCAGGGTGGGGTTGCTGCTGCTCAGGGGTCTCAGTTCACACAGGTTGCCATCTGCCTGCTAGACACAAGAGACAAGCTGAGCACACGTATGGCATGGTTCACTTGGGGCTTATTATGTAGATTGTAGATCCTCAATTTGACAAGTTCTTGATATAAATTTTTCATTGCTAGCTCATTCTATAACTTTTAACAAGCTGGCAATGACAAGTGTTTGCACATTGTAATGCAATAAGATAAAAAAGGAAACAAAAATAACTCCAATAGGAGGACAGTCACCAAAGAGACCTTGAATCATAGAAAACTTTTCTTCCATCTCTTCATAATTGGATGCTCCTCTCTCTCCTTTCCTGTGCGGATGCTAAACTTTGTTTTTTTTGGGGGTTGCTAATTTCTTCACCAATCTATTTTTCATAATCAACAGATAAGGTACTCAATGTGTAAATCATGTCATTTACAATTATGATAACATTTATATTTATGATTCTATAATATATCTTAGTGTTTAGATGATTGTGTTTGGTGGCAACTTTAGTCTTGGTTGTGGGCCTGGAAGGAATTACCCCTCAATACATGTATTTCAATAGATCCTAGAAAGAATGAATGCTATTAAGAATACAGTAAGGTCCTGGAACCAATTAAGTTCGTTGTGGCACACTCGACTGTGTGTACGCATGCATAGCCACGGTGGAGCCAGCACTGTCCCACATTGCTGGCACCGTGAATCAGGGTGCAAACTTGGGTGCTTCATATCACTGAATTCTAGTTTACATGAATGCTCGTACCACATGATCATTCTGCATTAGACATTTTTGCACAAAATGCTAGGCATAAAAGCATTCCCCTATAAATAATGACCAGGTTCAATGAATCAGCAATGATCAGTCTAAAAGTAATCTACCTTAATCACATTAATTCCACAAAAAAATGAAAATAAAGTTGAGATTTGATAAAAAAAAATCTTAAAAATCAATAACCGGGCAATCTTAGCAGAATAATTTGAAGAATTAGAATCTAGATGTATATTCCTTTGAATTCACATAGATGGTATTCTAACCATTCAGTCATGAAAGACGTGGCAGGAGTGAGCTGTGAGTTAAGCAAGCAAAGCACACTGTGTAGTGATTTTGAAAATGTCAAGTTGAAAGCATGGCCCTGTTTGCTATAACTTAGGCCTCACACGATATGCTTCTTCATGAAACCAGGAGGCCTCATGCCTACTCTGCCTTGTCAACACCCTGCAGCCACTCTGAGTGGCAGTCCCCGGGCAACTAGAACACAACACTATGTAGCTGTCATGTTAGAAGCACCATCAATACATACTGCTGATTCATTTCCTGAGAAACACCATCTAAAAACAATGTGGAACTGGTTCTCAGTGGGTATGCCAGTTCACTTGTAAGATCTAAATAATAATAATAATAAAAAAATATATATAATAATGATAACAAATGAGTTAACCTTACGCTGAGTTAAAAGGTTAAATGACTTCTCTATTGGAATTAGCAGTTTTACAGTATCCTAAAAATCTTCAATTTTACTCCTTACTATACAATATGCAATTAAGAGTAATAGTTGCTCTGAAACACTATAAAAAAATACCTCTATAAAGGTAGCAGTTTATAGTTACTAAACTACAGGCTGCCACAAACAAACAGCAAATGTAATAATGCCAAACTATTGTGCAATATTCTCACAAAATCATTGACCACAAGAAGCATTTCCAAACTGAAATTGTTTTTCTTCCATGAAGGACCTTACATACCATTTCATTCCAGAACCAATATGGATGCTATGAAGGATGAAAGGTCAGTGACAACACGGGAAGGGAGTACCTTCATCAAGTAGCATAACTCAGTAACAGTACAGGCCTCACAGGACCCCAATATGATATAGAGCAAGGTGGGCTGCTGTCTGTCAAAAGGTCTCTTCATATGAGCATTCAAAGTTACATAACAAGAAAGAAATTGAAATGTATGTATGTACATCAATACATTGAGATTATCTCATGTCCAGTTCAAGTTTACTGTCCACTCAATTTCTTAAACCAACATAATCAAGCAAAAAAATCATGCAACTAGATCAATCACATAAAAATTATATTGAACAAAACTTGCTTCAATAAGAATTTGGATGGCTATGTACAATTATGAAAGAAACATTAATTAAAAGGAAGTGAAGAGATATTTTGAAATTATATCTTATATGTCAGGCTTTAGTTTATCAAAAGCACTAAAACTCTGGCCATCTGTTTTGATGTCTATTCCCTAGAATGACGTCAAGGACAGGGCCACACCAGCAGCCTAAACTTTCTCCTGTTCTCTCATTTCATGTCACTTTCCAACCCTGTCTCTGTCTGTCTCTTTCTAACGACAGTTTTCCTACAATGCAGTCAATCCTGACATGATGTATATGCCTTGTGCTGATACTGCTCAAGGACAACGACAAGTCAGATTGGTTGGTAAAGATGGGCCACATGAATGTAGGATTCAAAATGTCCACTATAGTCGGCCCAGCTTAACCTGGTCCCGTGGGTGGAGCGGCCCAAGTCCGCGGTGTTGCCACATCACCCCACTACCCCCGCCAGGTCACCACCCTCCTCTCCTCATTCTCTCGGATGACCGGCGGGTAGGGCTGTGTCAAGGTCACTCGGCCGGCAACATCGCATGGGCTACCATGCCAAGTGTAATGGAAGGTATACAGACTCGTTGTTTTACCATCAAATTGCAAGCCATTCACAAAACCATGCAACCGTATTAAAAAACTATACGATTCAAAAATAGTTAATGTAATAGCTAACAGTATGAGAGAGTCCTCATCAGCCTGTCAACGGTGAACGTGACACCACTGCAGGAATCGCACCACTCCACCCGCGGGACCAGGTTAAGCTGGGCCGACTATAGTCATAAGAACTTCGCTTTGTCTTAATAAAGTACAATGTACTTGGGAATAAAAGAAAATACTTCTTAAATGTCTTAATCCCAAAATTACCCATAGAATTTTGTTGATCAACTTTGACATAAATTTTGATCTAAACTAACTACACAAACTTTTAAAGTCTGAGACATGTGAAAACTAAACACATGTGTCGTTACTGCTGTGTTGCTTGCCTTACTTCACAAGGAAGCACCTCATTCTACCATTTGGTGTGTTTTACAAGGAAAAATGCCCATCACATGTCCTGGGCTGGTAGACAGAGCAAAGACAGAAAGACAAACATACACACACCCACACACACCCACACACGGGCTTCACCTACCAAAGAAGGGGCTGCAGAATCCACCTGGTCCGACCCTCCCTTCCCTGGCCCGGCAGACAACGGCAGCTCCCCGCTGGTGGACTTGTTGGATTTGTGTTTACGTAGGCGGAACTTTCTCCTTGACTTTGTGGAGGGTGTTTGTGGCTCACCGTGCTGCACAGGTTAAATACACTTCGCCTTGATACAATGTTGCAATATTATATTATATAACGTATGCATGACCTTTTTTTATTGACCTACATAAGATGCAAGAACTTAAAACCTCAGTCTCTGTATGGGTTAGGTTCTCAAGAGTTCCAAATAAAACATTTGAAAAAAAATATCTTGTATTAAGAAATGATGAAATTCAAGAAACAACATATTTTGCAGATGAGCCCATTTCATAACAATATTGTCACTTTTATGAGCAACCTTATGTGAGGCGCTTATTTCAGAAAGTTGATAAGCGCCATCAATAAAAGACTAAGAAAATGGCTTCAAAATGTTTCAATGTTCAAAAGATATGACATTTTGAACATTGAAACATTTTGAAGCCATTTTCTTAGTTTTTTATTGATGGCGCTTATCAACTTTCTGAAATAAGCGCCCTCATGTGTGATCTGTGCATGTGCAGATCTCTCTTAGTGTGATACATTTGCTTGTACTCACACTGATGTCGTCCTGGTGTTCGATGGAGTCCAGGAGGCGGGCCAGCTGCTGCACGTGGTGGTGCGTGGCGGTGATCTCCTTGCTCAGGTGGTCCAGCCCGGAGCTGTCCATGAGCCAGGAACGCAGCGTCCCGGCCCCTGCTGAGTACGTATGTCATAATCTCTCGCTACAGATATACGACTAGTTATGCTAACATATGGCAGTGTTTCACAGCAGCAACAGGGCACAACAGCCAATGTATGTACTGTATGTATGCTTTCTTACATAAATGAAGGTTACTCTAAAGCTACATACAAGGCTAAATATTGTCCACAAAGATACAAAGAAACAAGCAGAAGTTTCAAATCAGAATAGAATATAGTTTTTTTTTTTACCTGATACAACCCTCATGAAACTGGAGTTTGTGTGAAAAAAGAGAAAAAGAAGACTGAATATATTTCACTGTCACACATTCAGCTCTTAAATAGGGGTCTCGTGACTTCGTGTTACTTAAGGGGACTGTTTACCTGTATGATGTGATTTTCCTCAAAATGATCGAAATTTAGATTTCCGTAGCCACAGATGCTAGAACTCATTGCGGTTATGCCAGACGCACAAATTTAAAGTTCCCGGTCCATTTAAATGCCTACGCGCCAGTTTAAAGAGCCTACTATGCCAGCGCGTGGGGGTAGAGTGTTGCCATATGACGTTCATAATATTTTTTATTTTTAAATTTTTGTATTATATATACAGGGAGGTCCCGTTATACGAGCATTCGATATACGAGAATTCGATGATACGAGAGGTGTAAATTAGGGTCTATTTTCAATATACGAGATCGAAAATCCAATGTTACGACATTCAAACTGAGGTGAGTAAAATTACCAAGTTATTTACTAAAGTAAATTACAAGTTATTTACTAATATTATAAACATTTACTGACTACATATATGATTTTACCTAAGGTTGTACGATAATCAATCTGAAAATAACGTGCAGACTGGCCAACGACTGCTCGAGACTGGTATTAGCAGAGGTAGGAAGTCTCCAGGCTCGCTTATTATTGTTTGGTATGCTATGAAATATCATTTCTCTAGGTGAATGTAGACATATGATTGCATTTGGATGGATATCATTCATATATATGAGTAAAGAGATGAAATACAAGCAAGGGACTCATCCACGTCTGGCAGCACGGCCTTTGGTAGCAGCAGCAGCAGCATGAGCCAGCCCATGAAGTCCGTGAGGTGGATATCAACACCATTAGACCAAGGGAGATAGATGTCTTTGGTAATATTTAGTAGGGGAGCGAGAACCCCTTGAGGAATCCTATGATCCCTGGTGATATCCTATGGTGCTGTCACAGGCGTGGGAGCTGACTGTCTTCAGGAAGGCACAGGTGAGACGGATGACGGCGGGTTTTTACTCAAAAGTTTTGAGTGGCGGCGCCGCTGGAGCCGCCACAGTAGGTTTGGGCAGGATTAAACGTCTTATTACTCGTTATTATACAACTTAGTGATTATGGTGTGATGTTATATACACGTGTCATTATCTATATCAATGTAGCACCATGTTTCACCTTAAATAAGGGTGATTTAAAGATGTTATGATGAGGCGCGACTGGCGGGGCAGAGTGATGGAGAAAAATTCTTGCCGCGGGGCCGCCCCATGACACGAATATTCACTATTTCAACCCACATACACACCTTCTACCACCAAAACACTAGCAACACAGGCTCCTTACTTATATATCTTACTATCTGATACATTAAAACTCCTTAAAACGCAAGCATTCCAAATAAAACGAGAATTAGTTTGAGATGACGGGGACAAGGCGGAGAGAGGCAGTCTGGCATGCCATTCTTGCCCGGAAATATGTCTCGCCGACTTGTTTTGCGGTCGAGAAGTTTTAAAAACAGTTTATCATTGGCTGGTGACTGATGATGAGCTTGATGACATCATTTATGTTTTATGTTTAATTAATGTGCAGTTATGTTATTTTGTGTGCTATTTTCTCTTTCAGAATGGTTTTTCTACAGAACAGGTAGTACAGTGTAGGTAATATAGACGCTGTGTGTTTGTTGTCTTTGCTAGAGTTTATTTTAGCTTGAAAAACATATTTAAAAAAAAAAAAAATTTAATTGATGGGGTCCTGGAACCAAACCTATATTTTACCATTAGTTATGTGTTTCGTTATACGAGATTTCGCTTTACAAGTATGCCAGGTGGAACCTAACTGCTCGTATCTTCGGGACCTCCCTGTATATGATTTTTTTCTTCTTTACGGTACGTTATGTTGGGTGGAAGGAAACGCCGTGATAGCGCAGGTTTTCAAGGCGCTACAGCTAAGCACAAACGAAACTCGGCATAACAAACTCGGCATCAAAATGTCATAACTTCTTTACTTTTTGTCCAATTTTAATAATAAAAAACCATGAGAATCTCTAAATTCTCTGTAAGTCTAGAATCTCTCTAAAAATTGAAAAATCTTTTATAAAGTAAACTTTGTTGTGGGAAAATTTACTGCCTGAGTAAAAGTGTATTGAAACCTTTACAGCTCAATATCTCGAAACTTGATTTTTCATAAATAGCATGTAGAAAAGTGTTAATAACTTCCTTATTTTTCATTTTATATAAAAACTAAATATAGCCGTGTGTTCCTGAAGGTTCTGGCTTGAAACTGGATTTTTGAATTTGTGATATCACAAATTCAAAAATGAATACATATTTTTTTAAACTTGGCAAAGGAAAAAAAAGATGAAAAAGATGCGTTTTTATGTAAATATCGAATCCGTAATTAGTTAGCAACATTAAGGAAATACAGAAATCAGTTATTATATAGATAAGCTACTCTTCAAAAGGAGACAAGAAGTTTTAGAAAATTAAATTTTTTGGCGGTTATTAAGCCTTTAAAAATGGCCGTCAAATGCATAAAACTAACCGTAAAAAAACAACTTGTGGCCAGATTGCCTTCATTTCTAGGCTAGTGAGATTTTTAGATAGCCTTAATATTGTGTAAAAAATTCAAGAAAATCCAAGCAGTCTAATGCGGGGTTCAAACTACACGTAATGGACCCTACCCATAACTACGTCACGGTTTGTTTACATCGGTGCATTGTGGGGATAAGTCGGGGTCGCCGCGGATGGACCTACGAAGGGAAAACTACGACGATGGAAGAATTTAGAGTTATTTTGCGTGAAATTGATATTCCAGGTGTTATATTACCGTGTTCTGTTCTCGCCGACAACACTATAGAGAAGACCTGAGGTAATGGCTGATGTGCAGAGGCTTCTAAAATAGGAAGACAGTCATAACAGAGCCTCGTCAAGAGGTAAGCAAGTGGTAGGTAGTACGTATTGTGTCCCTAGCACTTGCTTACCTCTAAATGAGACTGCTGTGACTGTTTTCTTGGTTTAGAAGCCTCTGCACATCAGCCATCACCTCAGGTCTTCTGTAGTGTTGTCAGCGAGAACACAGCACGGAAATATAACACCTGGAATATCAATTTTGGCCAAAACAACTCGAAATTTTTTCATCGTCTGAGTCTTCTCTTTGTCGGTTGTCTATATTCATGATAGTATTAAAATACCTTATTAATTGAGTTCCTTTTGTTGTCTTTCCTCATAATAAGTAGTAGTATACATCATGGTTTAAGTGTTACTTGATGAGCCAATGCAATACGAGAAAATTGAAATTAACATGAGTTTCACAGTTTTCTAACCATTAGTCATACAAGTTTGAATAGGTATAGACCTATATAGGATACATTTCTAGTGTTTGCCCATACTCTCCCACTTCCCCCAAACAAGTTTGGGGACCTGTGGGAATGCGGTGTTTTCGGGTGGGGAACAAATTATGCGTCGGAAACACGTAATTAAAGAGTTGTGTAGGGGGGTTAATTCCCTTATATCTAAATAAATTTGACTAACCAAAATTAACCTAACCTAACCAAGCGTGGGGCTTGACCCACCGATAACCTAACCTAAGCTAATCTAACCTAACCAAACCTAACCTAACCACATCTAACCTAACCTCCTAGCGGGGTGTTGGGGGTGTTCTCGACACTTCAGTCATCATTCTGTGAAGATCGTCAGGTTCACACGTCTCTGGACTCAGAAGAAATCCAATAAATTTTCCCTAGATATAGGGAATTTTTTCAACACCCCGAACTCAAAAAATATGTGGGTGCGACGCATATTTTGTACCCCAGCCAAATATCCCGCATTCCCCTAGGTCCCCAATCTTGTTTTGTGGGACATAATCATCATACCTATATAGGGTATTACTCTAGTGTTTGCCCATACTCCCCTTCTCCCACAAAACAAGCATGGGGACCTGGGGGAATGCGGGATATTTGGCTGGGGTACAAAATATGCGTCGCAGCCACACAGTTTTTGAGTTAGGGGTGTTGAGAAAATTCCCTAGATCTAGGAAAAATTCATTGGATTTCTTCTGAGTCCAGAGACGTGTGAACCTGACGACCTAAACAGAATGATGACTGAAGTGTCGAGAACCCCCACACACCCCGCTAGGAGGTTAGATTAGATTTGTTTAGGTTAGGTTATATTAGGTTATATTTGGGTAGGTCCGGTTAGATTTAATTGGTTAGGTTAAGTTAGATTTAATTGGTTAGGTTAAGTTAGATTTGGTTAGGTTAGGTTAGATTAGCATAGGTTAGGTTAGATTATCGGTGGGTCAAGCCCCCCGCTTGGTTAGGTTAAATTTGGCTAGGTTATGTTAATTTTGGTTAGGCAAATTTCTCTAGATATAAGGGAATTACCCTAGATCTAGGGAATTTACCCCCCTACACAACTCTTTAATTAAGTGTTTCCGACGCATAATTTGTTCCCCACCCAAAATACCCCGCATTCCCACAGGTCCCCAAACTTGTTTGGGGGAAGTGGGAGAGTATGGGCAAACACTAGAAATGTATCCTATATAGGTCTATACCTATTCAAACTTGTATGACTAATGGTTAGAAAAATTTGTAAAACCATGTTAATTTAAATTTTTCTCGTTTTGGCATTGCTCATCAAGAAACACTTAACCATGATGTATACTACTACTTATTATGAGGAAAGACAACAAAAGGAACTCAATTAATAAGGTATTTTAATACTATCATGAATATAGACAACCGACAAAGAGAAGACTCAGACGATGAAAAAATTTAGAGTTGTTTTGGCCAAAATTGATATTCCAGGTGTTATATTTCCGTGCTGTGTTCTCGCTGACAACATTTACAGAAGACCTGAGGTGTTTGGCTGATGTGCAGAGGCTTCTAAACCAAAAAAACAGTCACAGCAGTCTCATTTTAGGGTAAGCAAGTGCTAGGGACACAATACGTACTACCTACCACTTGCTTACCTCTTGACGAGGCTCTGTTATGACTGTCTTCCTATTTTAGAAGCCTCTGCACATCAGCCATTACCTCAGGTCTTCTCTATAGTGTTGTCGGCGAGAACAGAACACGGTAATATAGCACCTGGAATATCAATTTCACGCAAAATAACTCTAAATTCTTCCATCGTCGTAGTTTTCCCTCCGTAGGTCCATCCGCGGCGACCCCGATTTATCCCCCCACAATGCACCGATGTAAACAAACCGTGACGTAGTTATGTCTGGGGCCCATTGCTACGTCCGTCTTGCCAACGTGACGTCACTTCCTGCTTGTGTGACCTTGAAAGACGTGCCTGGAGGCAAAAGATTCGGAGCCTCCAATTCTTTTGGCGGGCTGCGTGAGCGGGGTGGCCCACAATTTTAGAACATTATACGTAACTAAGTTTTGCAATATCAAAATAATGCTGTTTCCAAAGTCTGATTTAAAATATATTTATTATCAGTGATTCTGAAAGACAATATTAGTAATGGAAGACATTCATGATGTGAAAATATTGTGTTCCGCTGCTTGAAGGCGGAACAGCTGCATAGCTGCTTGATTGTAAGCTCGACTACCACCACCACCTCTGTATATTTTAATGCGTTATTTCTCGTGTTCTCTAGTTCTAATCCTCTCAGGTGTCCCTCTAGTAGCTACTATATACCATCCTTCCTACAGCATCACGCTACGTCACCAATACCCTCTACAGACCGTGTACAGGAGAACCTCATTTAACCGGCATTTAAAACAACGGCAGCCTCAAAACAACGGCACTAATCGACCCAGGCATTAATTAAGTATAATTATTTCAAAAACTGAGAAAATCTGCAGAAATTTAGTTGGGCAAGGCTGTGGTCTACACAGACTCCCTCTCCTCACTCCACCTCCTCCTCTCCCGCCATCCACGATCCTCTACGTCCCTCGTCCACACCATCCAGAGGGCCCTTCACCTTACCAACGAGGGGTGGGAGATTGTCTTCCAGTGGGTTCCCTCCCACGCTGGTATCCCAGGCAACGAGGTGGCTGATTCTGCTGCCAGGATGGCCTTAACAGATGTAAACACGACACCCTTACCTCTGCCGCTCTCCGTGGCCAAACGCCTGATCTCCCGGGTCTGCCGCTCCACCTGGAATAACACACTCGGCGATGCCCTCCGCATCACCTCCATGGGCCAATACCGCAGTGACTTCCTCCCAGCCGTGGATACGGAAAAAGTCCCGCGTCCTGGATGTCACTCTCACCCGCCTCCGCCTGGGGCACACGACACTCACAGCTCACCTGCATCGCCTCCGTCTGTACCCTGACACCCACTGCCCTTGGTGCATGAATTTTCCGGAGACTATTGAACACTTTCTGCTGCAGTGTCCGCACTTCCACTGACACCGTGTAGTGCTACAGTCTCAACTCCTCGCCCTGAACGTCACCACCCTTGACCTGCCCACCCTGCTGGCGGCGGCTGGCATTCCCCCCTCTCGGCAACACGCCGTCATCCGCCTCACCTGTGCCTTCCTGAGGAAGACAGGTCAACTACCGCGCCTGTGATAGCATCATAGGACATCACCAGGGCTCATAGTGTTCCCCAAGGGATCCTCGCAGCCCTAAAACAATAACAACAACCACCTCCAGAAACCACAGTATTTATTGGGATTTTTGGGCGATTCCATAAGAGTAACTCTCAAAACAACGGCAAAATGAGTTATCCGGCATGCGCTCCCCCCCGAGGGTGCCGGATAAACGAGGTTCTCCTGTAATAGGTAGTAATTATTAGTGACTTGAAAAATACATCCACGACTGCGATATGTGGCAACACTTTTGGACCCCGCTAAACAGATTCCACTTGTAACCTTTGCCATAGCCTGTTGTTAGGGGATTGTAGCGCTATATAGATAGGCCAGGGAGTGAAGGGGGATATAGTGAAGGGAGTAATAGGTGTGTCATGGGGTACAAAAGGGAGGAAGTAAGGAAAGCAAGGCAGTTTTATACTGTAATTTTTTCTGATATGAGCGAGCGGGAGTGATCGACCAGTGAGACGAGGTAACGTCATCGTGACGTCACGGTGACGTCACGATAACAAGACGGACGTAGCAAATACGTGAAGTCTGAACCGGGCCTAACATGGTGTTGACCAAAAAGGTAAACAGTCCCATTAAGATCTGCATTTCACTAGTTCTGTGATGAACCGTTCAGGCACGCCAGCCACTACACAACGGAGACGATTACACTGTAGACCCAAAATTTGCAAGGGTTACATATTTAGCCTGCGAATAATGCAAAGGCCCCCCGTAGTCTCCAAACCCGTGCTGTGAATCTCTTCCCCCAAAAAAATTCCAGAAAATGAGAAAGCACCTCTATTCATTCTCTGCAATTGATATGATCCATAGCAGATTAGCATTGCAGGCTTTCATGTCAGATTACAGACATTGTGTTAAAATCCATAGCTAAATAAATCTACATGAACTTCACTCATGTGATGTCAATTTTCTTCAAGAGATTAATGAAATGAAAAAAAAGTCTACATGAAATAAAAGGAGCATGACAGGTAGGACATTAATATTACAAGCAGTACTTAGGACACATTTAGTACCTGCGGCAGCCCCTGTGAGGCTGGTGACAGTGTTGGTCTTGGTTTCCCTGCCTATGGTGCCAGGGTGGGAGCCAGGCAGTGATCCTGGCAGCGAGGCTCTTCCTCCTGGCACTAGGGAGTCGGCTGCAATGTAGGGCAAAAAAGTTCAATTAATTAAATAAGTGAAATACCTGAAAATAAACTGAGCTGCATACAAACATGGAAATCCTGATAAGGCCTCAAGCCCCATGTATAGCCTATCTGTTCTTGGCTCTCCCTCAAGGGGGGGACCATAATAAAAGATTATAGAGCGTGAAGTAATATTCTATAACTAAGTTTTACACATTTTCTTCTATTTGTAGAATGACGGACATTGTATTTAGAGGTGATACCTGTTGGGGAGTCGTCTGAGGGTGAGGTGGGGGAGGTGAGCTTGTTCTGGTCCTTGCTGTACAGGATCTGGTGCTGCTTGTGCAGTCTGTGTTGCTTGAGTTGCTCCACCCACTGCAGGTACACCTCTCTTGACTTACACTGTAAATCATGAGCTGTTATGTAATAAACACATGACACAATATCTATACAATGTATCGATAAGCCTTCTTCTTTTCATTCATTTTGTCTTACAGCATCAACGATAAAAAAGACAGATCTGGAGGAGGGATAGTCAACCCACCATTGCACTTTGGGATCAGGAGGTGGTGGGTTGTCCCATGACCTGCCTCAGATGTGACCTACCTTCAGGTGGAAGATCAAAGTGTCGGCATCAATATCAATGCGTCGTCGCCGAACCTTGGTGGATATAACAGACATGCCAATGTCCATCCGGCCCAAGATCTTGCCACGCATCAAGTCCGCAATAGTCTTGGCATAAGTCAGTACACTCTGGTCTAGGATGAAATACCTCTGAAAAGACATAAAAGCCATTCATTTGTACAATTTTCTTACACTGAAACTACAAACGTTTCAAATGTGCTCTGAAACAGGAATGGTTTTCTCTTGCTTCTTTTGATGAGGACATGGAATTGCACATAAAAACAGCTTTGCATGAATGACCTAGAATGATCTGCCTCTCCCAATATGGAGTAGCTGTACAAAGCCTCATTTCCAAGCCCCACGCTTACCTTGTGCCATCCCTTCAGGGGCCACTTGCGTCGCTTCAGCAAAAATCCTTCAAACTTCCGTGTGCCCAGATCAAACCTCTGTCCTTGTTTGAGTCCTTCTAAGATCTCCCATTCTCCTTTCTTACTTGCTGAAATTTCAAGGATTTTGTACCAGAGTACAAATCTACACCTATAATGCTACAAAGAATAAAGGTTCCAAAATAATTTTACCTCATGTAAAAAAAAAGAGTAAATAACTTGATGTTCTAAACAAGGATACTTTAAATAGGGATTACCCATGACTTTCAACAGCTATGCTAAAAAGTTATGCAGCCAAACATAGAGCATTTTAAATATGATGCACTTTCATGAGATACTTGTCAGTGTAATACAGCTTCTATGATCTGGTTTATAATTATATAGCTACAGTTTGCATTTACTCTTACTGGAAGAGTTTCAAGATAATGAAGTATCCACAGTTTAAGGGTTAAACAAACAAGATTAAAATGTGGTATCTGAAAATGATCTAAGTAAGGAGCAAGAAAGTGCTTACTGATCTTGTGTGATGAGCTGGGCGAGCGTCCCGCCTCCTGGGACTCTGCTGACAGACTGTTGGTGTCAAGGCTCTGGTCCTGCAACACAGTACAACACTCAGCCTCCAAGACACACCAACAGCTATGTTTCTTGCATTCCTCATATATGACATCAGACAAAGTATTTTTTTGTATGAATTCAAAAAGAATATGAGAGGTAATAACAAACACAGGATTTCAACCTTTCGCTTCTCATGTCTGTATTGAATATTTCCACCCACATCACCACCAAAGTGATGATGATTATCACCATTATGAACGGGTCCATACATGCCGGTGTCAGCCTTGTTAAGTGATGATCTTATATCTACTAACTTTATCCATTAATGTAACATGGCATGCACAATCCTGATTAATGCATAGCTAATCATAAATCTCTTGATTAGAGACCACAACTAATTTACCATTATATTAATTAGTTCAGTATTCTTTCTAAAAATCTATTGTTACTACTGTGCAGCAAGGTGAGAATTTGAGCATACCGGTACTACGTTTCCTGGCATGTGTAACACAGTTCAAGGACAAATGAACTGTAGGATGACTTCAATGATACCATGCTACCCAAAACATTTGAGGAATTTGAACAGAGCGCATCCATCAGCCACTAGTAGTGGGAATCCTGCCACCACAAGGCACACGCAGCACCTTGGTAAACCTGTGTGGCAGCAGCCAACCAGCTGAGAAGTGACATTCTTAGATTATATAAGTTTGTCTTGGTGGTTCAGTTATTTACTTCTTGAACCATGATGACAGTTTTAAGAGGAAGACAATCTGCGTCAAATTTCGGTCTAACCTACAAACGAAAAATTTCAAAATCCATGAAACACTTAAGGAAACATTTGGTGATAGTGATATTTGCCACAGCAAGACTTTTTGAGGTAAAAATGTTTCAAGGACAGAAAAATGTCTGTCAATGAGGATGGGCATTCTGGATGACCATTGGCAAGCACACTATGTACTGCAAAACATTACAGACAGACTGTCCTTGCACACCATAGACAAACTATCCATGATCTTCGTAAACCAGTGGAATTGTCATACAGGCCTGGCCAATATATTTTATCAAATCTTCATATGAGACACCTTACTGCAGAATTAGTGCTGTGACTGTTTAATCGTGACCGGTGAGCACATTATGTTGCTGTCTGAGACCCTAAATTCATCTCAAAGTTCATAACTTGAGCTGAACCCCAAGTTTATGGTTGTGACCCAATACACAGCAATATTTGTCACAGTGGAAGGCGCCAAATTCCCAATAAAAAAAGACCTTAAAGTTCACAGCATTGTCAAGATTATGTTGCATTATTTCATATTTACCATCGAAGGTATTGTCCACAAGGAATTCCTCTGCCATGGTAATACTGTTTACAACCAGTTTTAGCATGAAGTTTGAAACACCCAATGAAAAAAGCCTTTGACACAAACATTCAGACCAGTGGATGAATAACAAGTGGGTGCTCCACCAAGACACTGCGCCTGCTGCCACATCACTTATGGTTCAGCAATTCCTGGCCTCCATTACCATGACATTTATTCTACTTCCTCCCCATTCTCAACCCCTGTGACTCCTGTTCCCAAAGGTGAAATGTCAAGTGAGAGGATGTCCTTTTGCCATGACTGAAGAGATCCAGGCAGAACTGTACAGTCTCTAACTTACAGTCTCACTTGAGAAATTCCAGGCATGTAAGGCATTGTGGAAAACACTGGGATCCCTGTCACACCCCCAAGGGGACCACTTCAAGGAACACGACCACAGCTAGGAGTCTGAATAAGTATCTATTCCTTTTTCTTCATTGTCAAACTCCCTGAATTATTGGGTAGCACCTTATAGTGCATATAACTGAAGAAATTAATAACGATTATAATTCAAAACACTGTAAAGGTCCATAGCATTATCAGATAGTAACTAACATAAAGCCCAAACTTTACACATTGTCAAGTACATGTGGTGACACACATCCACTATCTAAATAATGCTTAAATCTTGTGTACTAAAACATAAGACTGAAACATTTTTTTTAAATATGAATAAATCAATAATCTAAGGAATAAGTATAAAGATCAAATTTCAGTAATGAACAAGTACACTATTCGAGTACTTTACGTAAATTATTATGGATCTACCTACGTACAAACACTGAATTCAAGCATATAGAATGGTATCTAAAACATCCTTGATTAGAAAACAAAAGCTATTCTTCATGACTTGAGTAAAACAATATGGTGAAGGTGTTACAATCCTGCCTTCCAATAATGCTGGCTCTACCCTCACTGTGAAGGCTACCAAGACAGAGTTGTACCAGCATTACTGAACACCAAAGAAAGGATGCACAAGGGTAAACTAATGTATTTGCTTCTGTAAAGCTACAACACATTCCAATGGTTGATGGAAAATAAATTTGAGATATTCTTCTTTCTCTCAAATACTGATTTCAGGTATTTCTTTCCATTAAACAATGAATAATAGTAAAAAGACAGTAGAAGTGTACTGCATCTCAAGAAGGAAAGAAGGTATTGTGCAGGTACTATGTGTTAACCCCTTCACGCCCAGATCTTTCCTTTGCTATAAAAAAATTATGTTGTTAGCCATAAAATTACAACAAGTAACTTAATATACCAAATTAGCTAGTGGAGAAGGATCAGGTCATATCTATAAAATATTGCTAATATTAACTAAATTTCGTCTTATGGTATCCAAATTACAATGGAAATTACGTTCTGGGTCTCAAGGGGTTAAACACGTGTGTGTGGTGCACCATTCTTGGCAACCAAATAAGTGATAGGATAATTATGAGTCCTAAGACAGAAAATACCTGACCATCCGCCAGGGAAAACTTACTGAGGCAAACAGGCAACTGAGAGAGAGAATCTAAAAAGAGGAGAATGCCAAATGAAAAGACAAAGTTGGTTAATGATCTTCAAAGTTTAAAGAAAAAAATATATGTAAAAAAGAACTTTGGCATAAAACAAACTATCATTTTACAATTAAAATTAAAAACATAACACAAAATAGGCAAGTGAGGAGCTTGATATATGATAGTTCTGTGGGTCGGCTTTTGTGTAGTGGAAACTCCAACAAACACCTGATATAGATATACCTGATATAGCCTAAAGCCGCGGTCACACAACAGCTTTTTTCGGCAATATTCAGCCAGGAAGACATTGCCGGGTCAAACTCTGCTAAAATTCCCGATTTTGAGTGAAGACCAACATGTCGGTCTTTCTCGGCAAGAAAATTGCCGAAATTTCTTCCACCAACGGATATTATTTGACATTCATTTTTAATGCACGCTCTAATTCAATATACAGAAGCTAAAATAAACACCTACATAGTGGCAAGAACCGATTACAATACGAATTGTGAAGTCTTGTACATTTTTTTAAACATTTTGAAGGATATAATACACTTAGGAAGATTTCATGAGTTAGGGATGGTTTTCTATTTTCTTTGTTGGCTGTCTACCTTTTTAGGGGATACTGAACTGGAACAACTTATTGTTGATCACTGACGCGCTTCCATACACAAGAATCCATTCCAATCATTCACCACCCTATTTGTGAACCAGTTTCTCCCTATTTATCCCTATTTTTCCAAAGACGCTTCTTCAGATACGGCTTGAGAAGCCGAAATTGGCATTAAAACTCGGCTACCTCTGTGAAAGTCCGTGTGACCAAAACATGGCAATAAATTGCTTCGGCTGAATATTGCCGGCTAAATATTCTCAAAAAAAGTTGTCGTGTGATAGCGGCTTTAGTAGTTTGTAGGTCCTTTATTCATCAAAAAATCTAAAAAATTTATCACCAACCTATCGTTCTTATTCAAATGTCACGGTCAGCAGCAAAGTTCATAAGAATAAATGAAAAGGATTAAAAACTAATAAGCCAGCATAACTATTAAGAAAAAGCATTAAAATTATCATCGCTACAGAAACAAGTTCTTCCAACAGCAGTGAGGGGTTTGGAGATGAGGCATCAAAACATATGTGCCCCACACCTCTTTTTTTTTTTTTTTTTTTTCATCACAAGGAACTGGCCAAGGGCACAACAAAAATGGGTAACACAAAGCCCGCTTAGTTGCCAGTCCCTATAAAGAAGACAGTAAGAGAATAAAATAAAAACAGAGGGGTAGGCCAATTTAGTTAGGGAGGTGTCTTGTTACTCTTCTTTTGAAAAGATTTAAGTCATAGGAAAGTGGAAAAATAGAAACAGGAAGAGAGTCCCAGAGTTTACCAGTGAAAGGGATGAAAGAGTAAAGATACTGATTAACTCTTGCATTAGGAAGATGGACAGAATAGGGATGAGAATGAGTAGAAAGTCTTGTGCAGTGAGGCCGCGGGAGTGGGGGAGGCATGCAGTTAGCAAGTTCAGAAGAGCAGTGAGCATGAAAATAACGGTAGAAGAGAGCAAGAGAAGCAACATTGCGGCGGTGATTTAAAGATTGAAGACAGTCAGTCAGAGGAGAGGAGTTGATGAGACGAATAGCTTTTGACTCAACCCTGTTTAGGAGAGCTGTATGAGTGGATCCTCCCCAAACATGTGAGACATACTCCATACATGGGCGGATAAGGCCCCTGTAGAGAGCAAGCAATTGGGAGGGAGAAAAAAAAGGACGCAGACGCCACAGCACACCTAACTTCTTAGAAGCTGTTTTAGCAAGAAATGAGATGTGAGATTTCCAGTTCCCTACCCAAGCTCAGGTTCATAACTGCTTTACAGAAGAATCTCATCAATAGCCTACGTACTATTTTTTTATTGCTAAGTAAGGCAATGAAAGCTACTTGGAAGTTACATGACTTGTAAAAAAAATCCTGCTAAAGTTTACAAATAATCCATCAGCAACACAAAGCTGCACTCACCGACTCAGACCCAGGAGGGGGCGGAGGCTTCCCCTTCTTCTTCTGCTTGGGCATCTTGTGGTTGTTTGTTGTGGCGTCCATCCCTGCTGGCTCCTGGCCGTGCCGCCCACTAACACCTGCCGCTGCTGCTCACGCCACAGGAGCCATCTGCCAGAGAAATATGGAAATTTTAAACTGACTCCTGAATACAAAATAATTTCCCCACAAGCCACAGATGTTCTTTGTTTCCATAAGTTGAAATAAAAAAAATTGTTCCATGCCGTCATCTTAAGGGTGAAGTCTAGGACATAAAAGGTAAGGTAAAGATGGGAGCATACGCAATGCTGCGTGCGCGTGGCATTCGGTGCTCATCTCCGTGGCATTAGCCCTTAGAGCCTGGTGGGTGAGGACCCGTTACCCCGGGACACAGGGCTAGTGTGACACCCGGGTTACCACAGTTACCTTCCCCAGGACACTCCAGGTACCAATTTATCAACCCCGAAAGGAAGGAAGAACAGCTGGGTAGACTGGTCACCGACTTGCCCTGGCCCGGATTCGAACCAGGGCCCGCAGATTCATAGCCAGGCACGCTAGCCACTGCACCACGGAGGTGACAGTGGGTAGGACATAGCTACATAGCAAATCAAAGTAGACATGGAATGAAGTCCCTTAGAAGGACCTAGAAAGAAAAGCAATAGATGGATGACAAGAGGAGGACTTTTCTGCTTAGGCCAAACCCATATTTTCCTGGAACAGACATCAGAATAATGCCGTAAAATAAAAATAGTTTAAAATTACAATACAGTACATAACTAGTACCTGAAAAGTTTTGGCCAGCTGCAACATGACCAAAACTTATGGTAAAAAAGAGAATTACCATTTTAGGGATGATGTAGTATAAATATAAGCTTTGGCTGGTAATATAACACAACTGGATCCCAATTATTCTATTAGACATCCCAACCCTAATGTGTGGCTGAAGGTATTGTGGTCAGACGAAGCCACTTTTAACATGACCTGTGGACACTAAACACCAAGAGCTGGGCAAAAAAAAACGAAACAAGTCACTCCGGCCCCTAGTTCTTCTGGCCCCGGTCACTCCGGCCCCTAGTTTCTCCGGCCCCAGTCACTCCGGCCTCTCAGAGGTTCAACCCTAGTCACTGCGGCCTCCCAGAGCTGAGTGTACGTGTCTGCGTGTTCGAGCCCATGAAGTGTGTACATTTAAAAAATTAATCTACATATTAAAAACAAATGTATGATGCTACTTTATTTCATACAAATACAAATGAAAAAATATATTTGATAAAAATATAATATCCATTGGATTTGATCCGGGATATATTTACGTACAATAAGTACAGATTGAACCTGTATATAACACAGCATATATATTGATATGCTGCCATCATAGGATTCGATACCTGGGATGTTTCTGATGAACTGTTTGAACCCTGTTTGTCTCGAAGCTCGAAGGTTAAGCAGCGACCACTCACGAGATCCACTCACAGAATTTCATACCTGGGATGTTTCTGATGAACTGTTTGAACCCCGTTTGTCTTGAAGCTCGAAGATTAAGCAACGACCACTCACGAGATTCATTCGCAGAATTCGATACCTGGGATGCTTCTGATGAACTGCTTGAACCCTGTTTGTCTCGAAGCTCAAAGAGCTTGGACGCATATTTTTTATACAGATATATTTTAGTACTTGTTTTTTTACTTTGACGCATATTTTTATCTAGCTACATATTTATTTTAGCTAGCACTTGTTTTTTTTTACTTGGATGCATATTTTATTTTTATATACAGCTATATAATTAAATTTTGTGTAAATGACTAAGTAAGTTTGTGTAAATAGCATCACTACTGATTTGTCTGTGCCACTGAAGATGATACACAGTAGTTTATAATTATCATGACTGTATAATCTACCCTGTTTCAGCGTTGTTTTATGCTTTGTATCTGCAAGTATATAGATACGGTTTCAAATTTCACTATGTACTCGTTTTTTTTAGGGCGACGGCGGGACACTCAGAACATAAACACTAGCTGGCAATCTTAGTGTAGGGTGCCACTCGGTTGATATTTTGGTAATTTGTTCATTTATAACCATAATATAACTCGGAAATTCTTTGGAACTCATCCTTCCGGCTTTGTCTGAAATGAACTACCGCACTGTATTGTATGCTTATTGTACTTCACATCTGTAAAGGTTCCAGCGTGCGCTCGGCCTTGGTTAACCCACACGGCTGCTATGAAATATGAGGTGCCTCAAAAAATTCTAAGTCCAGTCAGATCCAGTCCCGAGCGCTTCCTAGCTAGACTGAGCCCCAGTACACCCTTGACTACAGCTGGATAAGTAGTCCCTGTGTAAGGAATACGTAGTTTGCATGAATTATTGCATATATGGATATGAAATGCTCTAAATTCGTACCACATCAACCTTTCTGATATATTTAAGCATATATATTGCATAATAATCATG
Organism: Chionoecetes opilio; assembly: GCA_016584305.1. NCBI lineage: Eukaryota > Metazoa > Arthropoda > Malacostraca > Decapoda > Majidae > Chionoecetes > Chionoecetes opilio. The sequence goes on from JACEEZ010019220.1 coordinate 80,063, forward strand.
TAGATGAATATATTGGTTTCTAATACTCAGCGAGTATTGCCACGAGTGACGTCACGCATTGGCGGAGGGTTCAACCGTTCACCCCGGTTTACTTCACTCACTGGCGGTCACGGGCACAGAAGGTTGTGGTGATGGTGACTTGTAGCTACGTACTGCAATTTTATTAGGAGTGTAATAACGAGAAACCAAAGGAACTTTTATTTGTGTGCGCGCCACAAACTCATTTTGCAAACGAAAGGTTATTGCACTTGATAAACCTGCCACATTGGACTTTAATAGAAAATCAGTAGAAAATAGTTGTTGTCGATAACTACCACTTAATACGTAGTTATACAAATCACCCCATCCCGTAGCCTTTATAACATCGGCGCCATTTGCCAGCCGTCACGGTGTATCTCAACTTTAAAGGTAAGTTGAAAGGACTATTTACTCATATATACAGTGTTTAATGATGTGATTATAATGTTAGGGTACATTGAGGCTTTAAATGTAGGGTGATAATTTTTCTGGGGATTTTCCTTAAATGGTTAGCGATTTTCCCCCAGATTACAAGACTTTTTTTATTCCCTTTACTTTCTCAAGTCGTATCACAACTAAGGTTAGGTTAGCAACTTGTAGGGGGTTATAGTAAGGTTATGTTAGTTACTTTTAGGGGGTTATAGTGAGGTTAAGTTAGTTACTTTTAAGGGGTTATAGTTAGGTTAGGTTAGTTATTTTTAAGGGGTTATAGTTAGGTTAGGTTAGTTACTTTAAAGGGGTTATAGTGAGGTTGAGTTAGTAACTTTTAGAGGGTTATAGTGAAGTTAAGTTAGTAACTTTTAGGGGGGTTATAGTGGTATCCGTTGATTCGGGCCGCCAGTTGAAACAGGCCGCCTATAGTAGCATGCATACCCAGCAGACAGTATACTTTGTGGTTAAGGTTAGGTTAGGTATACTTTGTGGTTAAAGCGGCTATCACACGGTGCGTTTCGTCGGACTGTTTCGTCGAACTTGCCATTTGGTTGGACTGTTTGGTTGAACTTCGAGGGTCATTTCGCCGAACATGTTCGATGAAATGGTTTTGTGAAATTATACAAAATGTTGCACATACGTCGAACATACTCCGGGGTCGAAATAAGTCTATACTTTTTCTGTAAGTTATAAATAGTGTTAGCAATTATTAAGCATTGAAATGAACACCATCATATAATACGTTAGTAAAATTAATACAGATCGGTCTATATTATATAGATATGTGATAGATTTTCAGAAATATGAAGCTGATTTGATGTGTTTACAATTTGCGGTAGAATGATTACTAGTAGAATATGAGATCTGAAAAGTATAATGGGGAGAGAATGGAAATGATGCGTGTGGTTTTCACTGAAATGGGATGTGAAATGAATGAAGTGGTTTAAAGGACAGGAAGAGAATGGATGTTATTGCTGCTGGGACTGTGTGATGACTGGTGAGACAAGGGGATGGATGATTGAGACAGGGAAAGAGTTGGAGAGAATGTGGTGTTTGTTTGTTTGTTTAGAGGATAATTCCTCAGAGCCATAGTGATCTACCGCTCGGGCTTAGTGTTGGCCGAAGCCACCACCCCGGGAGGGGGGTCACAAACCCTCGGTGTGGCAGCATTGCAGAATAAACAATGTCACTTTCCACCAACATAGCTTCATATTTTATTGGCGGCCAGTGACCAGGGGGGTAGGCCGGAGTGACCAGGGTGGTAGGCCGGAGTGACCAGGGTGGGGGGCCGGAGTGACGGAGGGCCGGAGAAACTAGGGGCCGGAGTGACTTGAAATGAAAAAAACAAGGGAACCGCAGCACACATGCTGCAAGCTTGTTTCACTAGGACTATAATAGGTACGTACTTAAAAGGGCAAATTTTGGCTAGTGGGGACCTCTGTTTTGGGGGATGAAATTCTTTTCCTTTGATAAGTTTAGGTGTTTTGAATAAATCTGATAGTCTATATGTTTTTGTTGGGCTATTTTATAATTCATTTCCGACGGTCATGTGGGGGTTAGAAATACTGCAGATGGTCGTAAGACCAATAGACTTTTAAATAGTATGTCTATTAATTTTGGATGGTCAGATCTACAAGATGAGGACGGTTATAGCTACGTGCCTTGTATTGTATTAAACTGCAGTAGAATCCTTTGGTGGATAAAGATTTCGTTATGTGCACAAAATTATCCGGAGTGGACGGCAGGATGGTCTACACGTCCTCCCTGTACCACTGCCACAGCTGGACTGGCTTAACTTATCATATTCCATTTTCCCAATGAAGGCAGATGGCAGGGCATGCTGGTCACCAATAGGTCAGTCCTCTCTTAGGAGACAAACAAGCCAATAATAGTGTCTAATGTAGCACATGCTCATCCATAGGTGACAACCACCCACCCACACAAACAGTGCCATTCCCCCCTATCTGAGGGAATGAGCGTGTCTCTGAGATGACCGAAGCTTAGAAGGTCATAGAAGAAGCAGGGGAGAGCTGCTAAGAAGTCAGTCAAGGTAACATCAAAGGTTGGTTAGACATAGGACAAGGCCTGATGTCGTAACTTTTTTTTCACTCACCACTTGAACTTATCTTGGCTATCTTATATCTTGGCTTATCAATACATAACATAACAATAACACACGCCAAAACACAGTATAGCATATGCTTACACCGGAATATACTGCTAGTACGTACCCATACGTACGATACACTGGACACTGTGCAAGGCCAAACATACACACACACACGTTTACCACACGTCACTAACATTACTAAAGAAAAGAACAGCCACACTACAATACTACTACAAGCAACATGACAGAACAATACTAAAAACAAAACAAAAAATCATGCAAGACAACAGGAGAACGAACTTTAACCTTTCGCCCACTTCTCGATGCAGGGAATCACTTTCTCTACGGCCATCTTAATACCAGAGTCAAAACGGTGTAATTATTGATGGATTTAACGAAGTATTCCTCTGGTTACACTTGTTTTCACCCTCACAAAACCAACACTGTGATGATGACACGAAACACTGCACAACACTGGAATCTCAAAACTCTATGCTTAGCGCAGTGGCCGGGAACCTCCACACGCCCGCCTGACATAGGATCACGTCCCCTACACGTTGCCGCCTGTATTGATTCCCTTCATTCTCCATGTTTGTGTTATGTATACTTTGACAGGTGTAGAGGAACCTGTGATCACATGACTTATCAAAGGAATCATTAATATCTTATAAGGGTACTTGAGTTCATTGATTCTGTTATGTCATCCACCTCTTTGAGTATCAGTCTCGGAGGGCTCTTCTCTTTATTGTCACGTTTAAGGTTTCTTAATTAAAGCTGCTGAATATACTATACTTGTTAACATATGGTTATGACATTTTGAGGCACTTAGTTGAATCGTCTTTTGTGTACATGCAGTATCTTATAAACAAAGGATGGACAGCGGTTACCGTCCCCACACACACACACACACATTCGATCCTCTCAATAATTCACCTACGGTAGGTAGCTGTCACTATACTCATTCACTTTTTGTATCAATTATATTATCTATCCTGCGAGTATTACTTAAATTGATCCGTTCAGAAATTATGACTTGATTCTAAATTATGTAAAAACGTTCATTGCATCTGCTCGGCGTTATCACTGATAGTAGGCTCATCATAATCATCGTCATCATCAGCCACTCAGTGGCAGTTAAAGGGGCGGAGGATAGGGGAGCAGGGATTAGGACTACTACCAAAGACACTCTACATTCTTCAACAAGATACCTCACTCGCGGTCCCTCCAGTGCAACTTCTGTTATCCGCTGACGGTGGCGCCGTCGTGCGGCAGGGGTTGTACCAGCCTGTTGGCCCATTCACTTGCTGCATATGACCAAAGAATATTCACTTCAACTCTTCGCCATTTAAAACTTTGCGAGTCAACATTTACCATGAAATATATCAATAGAAGCGCAATTGTATTAGCTTTCCATTGCTATATTTCGTTTTCTGATCAATGAATTACAACCATATATACATTGCCGTTAACTAACTAAATAAAATCATCAATCGGGTAATTTTCCCGATTGATGATGTTATTTATTCACTTATATATTTCGCTTTCTGATAAATGAATTAGCATCATACATAAATCAGCGTTAACTAAATAAATAACATCATCAATCGGGAAAATTACCCGATTGATGATTTTATTTATTTAGTTAACGGTAATGTATGCATTGTTCTAATTCATTTATCAGAAAACGAAATATAGCAATGGAAAGCTAATAAAATTGCGCTTCTATTAATTGATATATTTCATGGTAAATGTTGACTCGCAAAGTTTTAAATGGCGAAGAGTTGAAGTGAATTATAAGTTCATGCATAGTTCTTCAGAGTCTCGTAATGGCATTTCTTTAGCGTGTTTTACTGTTTTTTATTTGATAATATTATAGAACAAACATTTACGAAGATAACAGTATATCATATTATATACTGATAAACCATAGTCTATATGATTTTCATTGATAGTCATATGCAGCAAGTGAATGGGCCAGCAGACTGGTTAACTCCTGCCGCACGGCGGAGGTCGATTTCACGCGCACCACAGGGCACCCCGGAGTGAGGTATCTTGTAGAATGTCTTTGCTACTACTACCATCAAGGATATAATATCCTTGATTACCATGGAGCTATAAAGGGTCTGAATTGGGGGTCTGGTCAGGGTTGTCCCCTGCTACTGGTAACATGTAACCCAGTACAACCAGCCACATGGTCGGATCGTCGGCGACTAAACCGGCTACCCCACTGGTTCTTCCAGTGAGGAGGGTGTGCTGGACACCCAGATGGACTAAAAATAAGACCATCTTTAAGGGCAGATGAACTCACTATTGAGTCAATGGCCATCCAGCCCCAGCTATGGGTGAAATAGTGGGCAGCCTGGGGTAATCCCTACAGGGGGGTGAGCAGAAAGGCCAATCCCTGACATAGATTGGTTGGAGGGGGGGGGTTTGCAACACCTCCCTGTAAAAACTAAACTAGCCACAAACATGTTAAGAGGTAGAGGCCGGGGGCGCGGTAATCGCGCCCCCGACCCGGTTTTGCCGGGGGGCCCGACCATGCAGACCCCTCCTATGCCGACGCAGGGGAGGGGTCTGCCTATGACGAGTGCGGGGCAAAGCCCTCGGGAATCCCGCACTCTAAATCAAGTGGTAGGGCCCCCTAGCCCAACCTTTTCTTATGGGGGTGGCCGGGGCAGTGCAGAGGCGGCGCCTGCCCGTCGAATCACTCCTGGGATCAACCTGCGGAGGGTTCTTCGTGTGGGCTCGTGGAACGTTCTGAGCCTCTCAGACGATCATCGACTACCTCCTATCGGGCGAGCTCAGTAGGCTGAGGGTGGATATAGTGGGACTCTCTGAGACGAGGAGGCCTGGCAGTGGTGAGACTAGCAGTGGGGGTTACACCTACTACTGGTCCGGCATGAGCAATGGTCACCGTGTACGGGGAGTAGCTATAGGCATCTCAAGCAAACTGCAGCCGTCAGTTGTTGAGGTTACTCCGGTTGATGAGCGTATAATGCGGGTGAGGATGAAACACACTCTGGGTTTCATGTCTCTTGTTGCTGTGTACGCTCCTACCGAGATGCGTAAAACTGAAGAGAAGGAGATGTTCTACGCCAAACTCGACTCTGTATTAGACCAGTGTCCTCCTCGGGACACACTCATTGTCTTGGGCGACTTCAATGCTACTACTGGCACTGTGAGAGATGGCTACGAGTTATGTGTTGGTCCCCATGGCTCCGGTACCAGAAACACCAACAGTTCTCTGCTTCTGAACTTTGCAAGGTCCAGAAGGTTGAGAATTGCAGGTTCTTGGTATCAGAGACCAGAGCTGCACCGCTGGACATGGTATAGTAATGCCGGAGGGTAGCAAAGGAGATCGACCACATCCTCGTTAGCACTCGTTGGAGGATCCTCCAGAACTGCAGGGTTTACCGGAGTGCTGAGTTCTTTGGAACAGATCACAGACTTGTTGTTGCTACACTTAAGCTTCATGTCAAGTCCAGAAGAATCTCAAGAGGTAACCATACTGTGTTTCATCTTGAGAAACTGAAGGACTTGACATGTGCTCATGAGTATGCGGTGGCAGTCTCAAATCGGTTTGATGTGCTCGGTGCTCTCGGGGACCCTGTAGAACTGTGGGATACCTTCAAACGTGAAACTCTACAGGCTGCCAAGGAGTGTATTGGGGAGCGCCCGAGGTCAAGGCGTGGTTTTGTCTCGACGGAGACGCTGGAGAAAATCGAGGAGAGTCGCGCTGCCAGGATGGCTGGGAACCGGGACCAGCACAGGGCTCTGTCACGCCGGACTAGAACCCTCCTGGGGAGAGACAAGGAGAGGTATGTCAGGAGTCTCGCTGAGGATGTCGAGGGTCATTTGAACGCTAATGACCTCCGACCCGCCTACCGAGCCCTGAAGAAGCTCCGTTCCAAGTCTCCTTCTCGGGCGAGTGCTATTCGAACAGCAGATGGGCGCCTCGTGTCGGACATGGATGGGCAGATGGCTCGTTGGGCTGAGTACTTTGGGCAGTTGTTCACGGTGGACCCTCCAACTGAGCAGCTTCACACCACTGGGTTACAGGCAGTGGATGCCGATCCTCCCATTGACGAAAGCGCACCCTCTCTTGACGAAGTCAGACAGGCTGTAGCAAAGTTGAGGGGTGGAAAGGCAGCTGGTGTTTGTAATATCAGTGCGGAGCTCCTCAAAGCTGGGGGTGAGGCCATGATCCACGGGTTGCATGCTGTCCTGACTGCCGTGTGGCAATCAGGTACCATTCCTCCTGACTGGAAAAGGGGGCTGGTCGTCCCTATCTGGAAAGGGAAAGGGGACCGTCAGGACTGCAACAATTACCGCGGTATTACACTGCTCAGCGTACCAGGCAAGGTGCTTGCCCATCTATTGCTGACACGGATTCGCAGCCATCTGGTGAAGCATCAGAGACCTCGATCAGCAGTCTGGGTTCACGCCTGGTAAGTCAACAACGGACCGTATCCTAGCGCTTCGTGTCCTGGTGGAACGCCGACGTGAGTTTCGACAGGGGATGCTTGCAGCCTATGTAGATCTCAAGAAGGCGTTTGACTCAGTGCATCGTGAGTCACTCTGGGATCTTCTGCGACTTCGAGGGATTCCTGCAAGGACTATTGGTTTGATAACTGGTCTGTATCTGGGACTGAGAGTGCTGTGAAGTGTGGGGCAGGTGTATCCGGCTTCTTTCCTGTGAATACAGGAGTGAGACAAGGGTGCGTCCTTGCCCCATCACTTTTCAACGCTTGTATGGACTGGGTATTGGACAAGGTTGTAGATCAAAGTGATTGTGGAGCATCCGTTGGCAACACCAAGATCACTGATCTTGTTTTTGCCGATGATACAGTAATCTTTGCTGAGTCGCTGGAGGTCCTGGTGATGGCTCTCGAGGCGCTGCACGAGGAGGCAAAGCCTTTGGGACTTGAGGTCTCCTGGCTCAAGACCAAGGTCCAGGTGTTTGGAGACTTACTAGATGAAGCAGTACAGTCTGTTCATGCGTGTGGCGAGGACATTGAGATCTTGGAAAGTTTTACATACCTTGGTAGCGCAGTCCATAATGACGGCGGGTCACGTCAAGAAGTCTTACGGCGGATTGGCATAGCCCACGGTGTTATGGACTCGCTCAGCGGGAGTATTTGGCATTGTCGGTACCTGTGCAGAAGGACAAAGATCCGGATCTTCAAATCGCTTGTGATCCCTGTCTTACTCTATGGTTGTGAGACATGGACACTAAATAGTGACTTGAAGAGACGAATCAATGCCTTTGGTAAAGGCGCTATTACACGGGCACTTGTCTGCTCAGTGAGCAGCTGCTCACTGAGCAGATTTCACTGAGCTGCTCAACGAAACTATTACACGGTGATCTGTGTTTTGATGAGCAAAATGCATACAGACCTGAGTGCGGTTATGATACAAATTATCATAACGCTTCCTAATAAGCGGTGTTTGTTGTAATGGAGATAGCTTTATTTTGCGAGAAAAAAAAAAAAAAAAAAAAAAAAAAAAGTATACTTTGTGGTTAAAGTTAGGTTAGGTTTCATTACAACCTTTAAGGTTAGGTTAGGTTTAATTAAAACCTTTAAGGTTAGGTTAGGTTTAATTAAAACCTTTAAGGTTAGGTTAGGTTTAATTAAAACCTTTAAGGTTAGGTTAGGTTTAATTAAAACCTATAAGGTTAGGTTAGGTTTAATTAAAACCTATAAGGTTAGGTTAGGTTTCATTAAAACCTTTAAGGTTAGGTTAGGTTTCATTAAAACCTTTAAGGTTAGGTTGAGTTTCATTAAAACCTATAAGGTTAGGTTAGGTTTCATTAAAACCTATAAGGTTAGGTTAGGTTTCATTAAAACCTTTAAGGTTAGGTTAGGTTTAATTAAAACCTATAAGGTTAGGTTAGGTTTCATTAAAACCTATAAGGTTAGGTAAGGTTTCATTATTATTATAATTATTATTTTTTTTTGGGGGGGGGGGTGTTGCGCAAAATAAAACTATCTCCATTAGAACAAGCACCTATTGTAGGCCAAGAAAAAATAGTTGGTGTCTCTGAAAACGACCGCGAAACTCTCGTCCATTATTACCAAAAGTTGTTTCGTAGTCTATATGAAACCATAGTCGTTTCGTACACTCAGCGCAGAGTTGAACTTGACTACGAGAGTTACGAAATAACACCAGGTATGTACGAAAATACTCAAAATCAGTGTACGAAACTAACTACTTTCAATTCAATATACCTAATTAAGAAAGGTTTTTTGATTAGGCAAAGGTTTTTGATTCATTTAAACTTCCTGTAATCCCCGAGAGTAGCTTCTATGGACCACTGTGGCTCGCGCCGTACCCGTGGCCGCGGCGGTACGGGGCTGGCGCCGTTATAGTGGACGAGAACTACGCGTTCGCTCTTTAGGTCAGGCACACACACTCGGGGCTAACACCGCACTCTTAGCCTCTCTCGCTTTACCATATACACCACACCTGTCACTACACACCTGTACGGCCTCGCAACACACCTGTCGCCTGTGTATCACCGTAAATAAATGACTTGGAAGGTCAGGCTTCTTAGGTATTGAGGGTGTATGTTTTCTTTTTTAATGTTTTTTAACAAATAAAGGGCTATATATGTTCCATATTGTAGGATGTGCCTGAACTAAGTCAATCAGTAAGCTTTCCATCTCGTCTGTCCAGTCAGCAGGCATGTAGATGTCTTCTTGAGAGTTTTAGAAGAAAATGATCTTGCAATAAATAATATAGTCATCCACTAATTTCGGTCCTTTATAACAGAAAACGTTTTGCTAAACTGAAAGGGACGAGAAAAAAATAGCTTCGAAGTAGTTCCCTGTCTGCTCAACCAAACAGGCTTTGGTTGAGCAAAATCCTCAAAACTGCTCAGTGAAATCTGCTCACTGAGCAGAATAGTGCCCGTGTAATAGCCGCTTAATAAGTGTCTTCGCAGAATCATGGGGTATCGCTGGGATGATTACGTGTCAAATCAGCGATTGCACCGTGAGACTGAATCGAGGCCTATTACCTGCATAGTCCGTCAGCGCCAACTTCGGCTATATGGGCATGTGGCACGCTACCCTGAAACCGATCCTTCCCATCGGGTTGTATCTGTAAGAGACAATCCGGCGTGGAGGAGGCCAAGGGGGCGCCCACAAGGCTCGTGGCTGGGGCAAGTTGATGTTTCTTGTCGAGAGCTGCTTGGTATGGGAAAGGAGCCTGCATGGGAACTCGCACGTGGTGACCCTCGGGAGTGGCGTCGTAGGGTGGGCGAGGCGACGCGCCCCCCGGCGTATGCCCCCAATGATTGATTGATATAAAGGGTGGAGAGGCCTTCAGCCGCGCGCGGTGGGCTGAGATTGTGAATTAGCCAGTTTTAGAAGTTAAAAAAAATCACAATACTAGAAACTAAAATAAGTATGATGGCAAGTGTTAATGATAAGGATAACAATGATAGCAATACTACTATCAGATAAAGGAGGTAGGGGACTTTACACATTCCAATGTCACACTCCACCGCTGTTGACATAATTGCACCTCATGAAACATATAGGTTACGTACATACATACATAGTCATTGCAGGTCACAGCTTGTTAACCCCTTCACACCCAGATCTTTCTTTTGCTATATAAAATTGTCTGTTGTCAGCCATAAAATCACGAAAAGTGACTTAATATAAGCTGAGATGTGTGTGTGAACATTGAAGAATATCATTCATTACTACACTTCCAGAAATTCACCTGTTTATCTGTGTTTCCTGGATGCCAGAAAGGCGTTTGACAGAGTGAATTACTGGAAGCTCTTTCATAAACTTCTCGTCAGGGGTACACCTGGGTACATTGTTAATTTATTAATGTACTGGTACACTACCCAGGAATTTACTGTTAAGTGGGGTAATTCCTTCTCGCTGTCCTTTAGTACTGCCAATGGTATTCGGCAGGGGGGGATTTTATCCCCCTACCTGTACAATGTGTACACGGATGATCTCAGTGCCAACCTTCGTGATACAGTTGTCGGCTGCCACATACATGATGGGTGCATCAACTCACTGAGCTATGCTGATGATATGGTACTGCTCGCACCCACTGCGGATGCATTGCAGGACCTTATCAATGCGTGTCAGGGTGTATGCTGCCAAGCATGACATTGTCTACAACACCACTAAGACAGAGTGCATGGTAGTATCACTGGCACGCGCTCAGGTGAATTACCTGAAAACAGCATGGCTCGGTGGGTCTGCCCTCACTTTTGTGGATAGATTCGCATACTTAGGCCATGTTATATCCCACGACATGACTGATGATATCATCAAGCAGACCACCAAGCTTCTTGTCGTGGGAAATACTCTACAGAGGAAATTCTCTTACTGTAGCAGAGAGGTGAAGATGGAGTTATTCAGGAGTCACTGCTACTCTATATACTGCAACTCGCTGTGGTCGCGGTACAAGGTGGCCACTATGAGCCGCCTTAAGGTCTGTCACAATGACATCCTTAAGAGGCTTCTGGGGCTGCCCAGGTGGTGCAGCTCGTCCCTGGCTTTCGCTAGGAACGGGGTGAACAATCTGGATGTGATCCATCGACACTGTGTTCAGTTTAAGGAGTAGGGTAGAACTCTCTACGAACTCCATCATCACCTCTGTCAGGCAGAGCTCGGCCTATGTATGTGGACCTATACAACAGCGGTGGCTGGGTCTGCTGTTTGTGCAGAATGTGGGGTAGCACAGGTGTCCATGTATGCTTTTCTATGTACTTTGATACTATGTCCCCTAATGTGCCTGTATGTACTTTGTTCTTGTTTTTTGTATTTGCTCTAGTACTTAAGTTTACTCCTTGGCCTGTTCTTATTGCTTTGTTTTTTGTCTGTATGCCTCTGGGTGAGAATAAAATTATTATTATTATTATTACTAATATACCAAATTAGCTAGTGGACAAGGATACTAAACAGGTCATGTATAAAATATTGCTTATATTCACTAAAAATTGTCTAATGGTAGCCAAATTACAATGGAAATTACGTTCTGGGCCTCAAGGGGTTAAAAATAAATGCATATATGTATGTAGCCTACCTTAAATATTTGTGGAATGGAATCATATCCAAATGTAGATTTAAATATTTAATAAAAAAAGATCTGTACAAATATATACATTATCACAAAGTGTATTAAACATGCATAGCCACCTTCAATATGCTCTACAGTATTGAGTTGTCCATTTTTTGAAAACCCAAACTTCATGATGAACATAATATCACGTCTAAAGATGTCAGCTGTCCATTTCTACAACCACTTACAAAATGATCTTTAGAATAAATAATTAATTAATAAGATAGTTTTCCTGATAGTTTACTAGTGCCGGCAGCATAGGTCGTATGACAATAACAAATGTTTTTGAAGAGGTGGGTGATATGACAGTAAGTGGCAGGTATGGGGAAAATTATGTTGTAATCTAAAGGGTATTGAGTAAGTTTGCATTATGTTACATAATTGGAAAATGTTTTGATTCACATAGAATGTTAGCCAGACATGGAGCTGAACAGAGACGGGATAGAATAGGGGAAAAAGGTTGTGCTTGTGAATACGTACTGTGAACACTTCAGGAAAATCTGGAGGATAGTTAGATGAACATTACTGAGAGAGCAGCTACAGGGAGGGTTTTGGGACATAAGGTAATGGTGAATAAGTCTTGTGTGGCCTAGTCTTAGCATTGTCTCCCATCATCTAATGGTGCAATGGTAGGGATTCTTTCATGGCTTTACAAGGATCTTGTAAAGCTCATAAGGAGCTTGTTATTTGAAATATTGGTCATGTGGGTTTGTCGTAAGAGAGCTTTAAAGGGAGGCTAGATAAATTCATGGATGGGGATGAAAGGTGGATGTAGGTAGTGTTAAGTAACAGGAACTACCACGTGTAGGTCTCGTGGACTCTTGTAGCTTCCTTATTTTCTTATGTTCTTATGTATGTCGTCTTGAGTACAGGAAGGGCGACAGGACAGGGGGGAGGTCTGAGGCTGGGATACAATAGTGTGGTGGTCTATTAGTTGCAGCTGCAGAACGGGCAAGTGAGTTTACCTGCAGAGGGGTTACTATACAGAGTGGAGACCTACAGTCTCCGACTGGTGTTCTCGGTGACCCGAGTTCGATCCCCGACGAAAACCAAAACCTTTCTGCACCGTCGAGTGACCTAAGAACACCCACATGCCCTGCCCATTAACTCTACCTTCGATTGCGAGTGCATTGGAGGACACAGGGGGGCGGTATGAGCCTCTAATCACAGGCGTCACTATAAAAATCCTGCCTGCGCCACCACGGGCGAGGACCAACCATCACAGCCCTCAAGTGAACCTCCAGAGCCTACCATCCGAGCCCTGGATCACCACTGCCTACAGGTGCTATAGGCACAAATGTAAAAAAAAAAAAACTTCAAGAAGCAAAATGGTATAACTTTTGAAAAAAAAAAAAAATCACCAACTAGGGAATGAGAGAGGATAGATCAGATTGAACACGCTTTGAGCTTTTGGGAAACACTTCACATGAAGACTGAACATGGTTTGAAGTTCTAATTGAGGAGGAATACCAATCTTCATTCCAACAAGAAAATGACAACATTCTGCAGGCAGTCCTTACAAATTACAACATTCCAGGCCAGTTCTTCACAAGGAATGCATGCTAACTTCATATCCAACTTGAAAACGAAATACTAGCGAATGGCACAAATGGAAGCAAGGACAACATTCTTTCACTCCACAGTTTTCAGCTTTGACATTCACAAACTTTATAAACTAAGAATCCAGTTTTTAAGCTATATTTCACACTAAAAATATTCAGCATTTGATTCCATGTGTATAACTACCATGTTCGCCAGCGTACAAGAGGCATTTCTTTACTTCTAAACGTATAAAGCACTCGCCTGTGTCAAATACTACTGCTGTTTTGCATAATTATGTCCCTAAGTGCAAATACAGTCTATGGTGGCAGCGCGATTACTTTCACGTACACCGCCCCTCACACGGGAGGTCCACTTACATGTTCTACCTTTACTATATGATCTGTATTTTTTGTGAGGGTATGTCCTATACGCCGGCAAATACAGTATTTAATGGTCTGCTCAAGTGGTTGACTGATTTATTGTCCAAAATGTCATCTATCATATTACTAAATATTGCAAGCACTGTCACACATCATGACATTGTTTAACTGGTTTACACCTAAATACATGACATACTCAATATACAGATCATGTACATTATGTACACATTTTGAAATAAATTTCAATATATACATATACATTATACATACACACATACGAAACATTTGTGAATATGCTGCAAATGCATATTTCTTAAAAAAAAAAAAAAAGCAGCTTGTTGAATACCATGGCTGATTCTACACGACACAATAGAATCACAGAAGGTTGTAGAACCCAAACAATATAAACAGGCGGAGCTTTGCTCCTAACAAAAGACAACACATAGGAACATTTTACTGATGAATAGACACAACAGGAAACCTATCAAAGTAAACAAGATTGGGAAGATCCATCACACTTAGAGATTGTTTGTTTATTGTTTGTAGTGTAGTGTATTGTATTGGGGCAAATTGGGATCAGAATGGCGCTGACGGTACACACTCTTGGTGAACGTAGCCTCGTCTGTCCAAAGCACTCCCCCCCCCCCCTTCCAGTCTTCAAGTGTCCAGTATTTATAGTTGTAGCAAAAGATCACTCAGTTTTTGCTCCTGGGCAGCAGTAAGAAGCAGTTTGGGGCGTGCCCTAAAAGAGCGATACCCAAGATCATCATGAAAGAATGGTCACATTACCAAGCAACAGTGGATTTTTCTCATTAATTAATTTCCTTAATTCAAGCCTTAAGGGCATTTTCACAGTAACCTAGGCCATCATTGTCTCACAGCACAAAAATTTAGATTGTCTTTAATCATTTTGGTTCCAGTGAATATTGAAGGATCAATTGTATATTGTATAGAATATTTTTACCAAAAAGCTGCAGATATTATGATAATTTCACAGTAACAATACATTGCGACAACTGTAAAAAAATGATTCAACAACTTGAAAACTGAATACCTCAAATTTTTGTATATATTTACCACAATTAAAATAGGTTAATATGTTATAAAATATACGCGTTAAATGTAATAAGTATGTATTTATATATTCAGCGCCGACATCGTTTATATTACATAAATTTATTCCGTCCACAATGTCCACTCCGACACATCGGTCTATATCTTATGCCAGAATATATGAAAGTCTATTGTTTTTCATTGATATACAAGACACTATAAGGGACTATATATAGTCCCTTATGTGTCGGAGTGGACATTGTGGACGGAAAAATTAGTGTAACATAAACGATGTCGGCGCAGAATATATAAATTATACATACTTATTACATTTAACGCGTATATTTTATAACATATTAACCTATTTTAATTGTGGTAAATAATACATTTTACATATATACACGCAGAAGTAATGGCAATTCCAATAATTAAATTAATTAAATGAGACACCAAGTTCCGTCCAACATTCGAGCACTTTTGGGCGCTGAAAAAAGTTATTGACATAGATCCTTGAAATTTTGGATGATGTTTGTCAATGAAGTGCTCTTCAATGAACTGAAAAACACAATCAGCTACACCCATTATAAGATAGAGTTCATTGCTTTATTTCAATTATTACTGATGGCCTAGGTTACTGTGAAAATGCCCTTAACTTGATGGGAAACAACACAGCAGGTCATTGCAATTGTTAATTTTGAGCATCTAGACTTAGGCAGAAGGGTAGGAATAGCAGGGAGGACTCGCCATTTTCCTAGTAACGTTCAATGTACAGTACCGATATACAGTACACTGCACTTTGCAATACACCTGTTTGTTGACAGATTTCCACACCACTCCAGGGCCACGGGGAGCCCTGGAGGCAAGGATTCTCAAAGTCCCCCAAACAATACAATAATGTAAACTGATACTGACAACCTCTTGTGTAAATGGAAGAGTTCATGGATACATTTAGATAAGGACAACAAATAGACTTTTCAACAATTAATACACTGACCTACCCCAATCAAAACCTGGGGATGAGTTTTTACACCTTCGACCCCTGAATCTTACTTCCCATAGCAGCCTGCCACCCTCAAGGATCATGATGGCACGTCAAAGGAAACAAACCGGCCTTCATCTACATTTCTGGAGAATCGCGTTGAACATGAGACTTTCTGGCTACTGATTAATTTGTTTTTTAATTTAAGATGTTTTGATACCACAAAATACGTAAGTATTTGTACTGATTACAAAAGTGTGTCATTAGGTATTTCAATGTATTAATCATATTTAAAATCTGTAAAATTAAATATTGAGCTTCCATCAATATTTTCTTCTATACACACATAACTTTCACCTCCATGACTGAACAAAGCTTACCTCTGTGTGCCCTGGTGCACTGTTTCATCTAAAGTCATCCCAACATAGGAGTGAGGTATTCTAAACAAGGCCTGGCCCATCCTCACCCTCTGGCCCACCTCCACACAGGGCACTGTGCCTTTGGGGGCCTCAAACACCAACACTATGGTGGATCCCAAGTTAAACTCACCAAAGGCCCTACCTCTTGACAACTCTACTAATCTATCATCAAAGTGCTTATCATGAAAGACACTTTTGTTTCTTATCACATCATTGGTCTTGAGTTCTTCATCAAAGTAAACTTGGATAGAACCCACATTGGTGGCTCCAACTGCTGTCATGGAGAAAAACCCATACTTCCATTGGCCCACATAGGAGGCTCTCTCATTCAGAACAAAGAGGTTCCTTACCCACGCTGCAATGGAAGGGTTCACACTCAGCAGCTCACCGGGAAAATGCCGCCTGAAGTCCACCTTCCAGTCGGCACACGAGTGGAAGCGGTGATAGTCTCCCGGGGACAGGTACACCACACACTGGTAGAGGGCGTTGTTCTCCCCATCCTTGAGGCAGGTGCGGTGGAAGCAATCGTCATCATCCCTCTTGGTCACCACCATAGGGCCACCCGCATTCCAACAATTTGGTCCCAAGAACTTGCGCAAAGAATACGAAACACCCTGAGGTACAGACAGAGAGGACAATGTTCAGGTAAGTGTAGCTGCAATGTTTAGCTGTTTTCTAATTGCAAACTAACTATCTTCCATGCTGGATGATTTAAATTTAGAAACCATCATGTTTCATGGCTTTTCTTTTCTTTCAGAGCCTCAAGTGAGATCCTTAAACAAAACAAGCTGTCATCAATAACTCGTTCTTAATTTGTTTGTAATATAGACCATACTTATCCATAGAGTCCAGATAAAACAAGCTCTACTGCATTAAAATCATAAACTCTGTATTTCCTTTGTAGTAACTGTTAAGAAGAGCATAACACGATAAGGGTGGAGCACAGGAAACATGGGCATCTGCCGGGTGGGACAAACAGATCCTCTGCTCCTCTCCCACCACTAGATGAAGCCTTTTAACCGAGGACAAGGTGGCTCGGATGTCAGAACCCCACAAAATTCCCGATGGAGTGTTGGGGATTTCTATTTTCTGCCTAAACGCACCTGGCCCGAGGCTTTACCTACGGCTAATCTGTAGTGCAGCCCCATTTTCATTTCTGCTGAGTTTGAGGCTGGCATTGTCTGATCTCAAGGGGAATATCCTTTTGCCCTCCTTGGAAAAGGTGCAGATATGAGATCCTCCTCCTGGAAATTTTCATCTCATCCTCAAGACTAAGAAACTCAATGAAGGGATTATATTTTTTTTCACGTGCCTATTTTTTTCCCTTACTGTTTCTATCCTGTTTGTCCTTTACTGTTTCTATCCTGTTTGTCCTTTACTGTTTCTATCCTGTTTGTCCTTTACTGTTTCTATCCTGTTTGTCCTGTTACCTACTGTTTCTATCCTGTTTGTCCTTTACGTTTCTATCCTGTTTGTCCTTTACTGTTTCTATCCTGTTTGTCCTTTACTGTTTCTATCCTGTTTGTCCTTTACTGTTTCTATCCTGTTTGTCCTTTACTGTTTCTATCCTGCTTTTCCTTTACTGTTTCTATCCTGTTTGTCCTTTACTGTTTCTATCCTGTTTGTCCTTTACTGTTTCTATCCTGTTTTTCCTTTACTGTTTCTATCCTGTTTTTCCTTTACTGTTTCTATCCTGTCTTTTCTTTGCTGTTTCTATCCTGTTTGTCCTTTACTGTTTCTATCCTGTCTTTTCTTTGCTGTTTCTATCCTGTTTGTCCTTTACTGTTTCTATCCTGTCTTTTCTTTGCTGTTTCTATCCTGTTTGTCCTTTACTGTTTCTATCCTGTCTTTTCTTTGCTGTTTCTATCCTGTTTGTCCTTTACTGTTTCTATCCTGTTTTTCCTTTACTGTTTCTATCCTGTTTGTCCTTTACTGTTTCTATCCTGTCTTTTCTTTGCTGTTTCTATCCTGTTTGTCCTTTACTGTTTCTATCCTGTTTTTCCTTTACTGTTTCTATCCTGTTTGTCCTTTACTGTTTCTATCCTGTTTTTCCTTTACTGTTTCTATCCTGTTTGTCCTTTACTGTTTCTATCCTGTCTTTTCTTTGCTGTTTCTATCCTGTTTGTCCTTTACTGTTTCTATCCTGTCTTTTCTTTGCTGTTTCTATCCTGTTTGTCCTTTACTGTTTCTATCCTGTCTTTTCTTTGCTGTTTCTATCCTGTTTGTCCTTTACTGTTTCTATCCTGTTTTTCCTTTACTGTTTCTATCCTGTCTTTTCTTTGCTGTTTCTATCCTGTTTGTCCTTTACTGTTTCTATCCTGTCTTTTCTTTGCTGTTTCTATCCTGTTTGTCCTTTACTGTTTCTATCCTGTCTTTTCTTTGCTGTTTCTATCCTGTTTGTCCTTTACTGTTTCTATCCTGTCTTTTCTTTGCTGTTTCTATCCTGTTTGTCCTTTACTGTTTCTATCCTGTCTTTTCTTTGCTGTTTCTATCCTGTTTGTCCTTTACTGTTTCTATCCTGTTTTTCCTTTACTGTTTCTATCCTGTTTGTCCTTTACTGTTTCTATCCTGTTTTTCCTTTACTGTTTCTATCCTGTTTGTCCTTTACTGTTTCTATCCTGTCTTTTCTTTGCTGTTTCTATCCTGTTTGTCCTTTACTGTTTCTATCCTGTTTTTCTTTGCTACTTTTCTATCCTGTTTTGTCCTTTACTGTTTCTATCCTGTTTTTCCTTTACTGTTTCTATCCTGTTTGTCCTTTACTGTTTCTATCCTGTTTTTCCTTTACTGTTTCTATCCTGTTTTTCCTTTACTGTTTCTATCCTGTTTTTCCTTTACTGTTTCTATCCTGTTTTTCCTTTACTGTTTCTATCCTGTTTTTCCTTTACTGTTTCTATCCTGTTTTTCCTTTACTGTTTCTATCCTGTTTTTCCTTTACTGTTTCTATCCTGTTTTTCCTTTACTGTTTCTATCCTGTTTTTCCTTTACTGTTTCTATCCTGTCTTTTCTTTGCTGTTTCTATCCTGGGGTGACACTTTTCATGCATGGCAAAGGGACAAGTAGTATGAATGAAAAACAGTAAAATTTAATGAATAAATGACAGGATGAATAAATTAATGAATGAATGACAGCAGTTAAAACATTAATTAAGTTCCCACATCTGTCAACTAATTCCCTTTATGCTTTAAAAATAGAAACATATGATTATATGATAAATCAGACACATGCAATACAACAAACAAGCACTTTACCTTAACTTGATCCAGAGCACCACAGTTAACCATTCCAAACGACATGACTTTGCCGTCTGCCGGGCTCACCACCGCTGCAGACGGGTCAATGGGGCGAACACCGTCCTTCAGGGAGCGCCGGAACAGTTCTGACAAACATTTGTATTTACCTAAGTCTTCTACTTCAGCTTCAGCCATGTCACACCCAAAGGTTCGCACATACAGGCCCAAAACAGACTTCCTCGACCATTCAGGAAGTTCAAGCCCTGGAAGAAAATTAAACTCAATTATTCTAATGCACATTTAATAAAAATATGAAAGTTCCTAGGTTAAAAATTATTGCAGATTTAAAGTTGCTATGTAATATGGCTTTAGAGGGCTATAATGCAGCATTACTTCAAGGATTGGTTCAAACTTCATTAAGCTGCGATTAAGTTATCAAATGTCACGAGAGCTGTCAGGTGTAACCTACATTCTATCAAAAAATTGACTGAGGTTATGCGTTATATCTCTGACGCTCTCGTGATGTATGCATCATTGGGTTGAGTGGGTTGCCAGCACCACTAGAATATGAGTGAACCCGCCATGAAATTTCAACTATGTGGCATGAAAAAGTATGATTCTATTTGCGATCACAACATCACAGGACCAGAGGTGCCTGATTAAATCAGCGATCCCTGCACTTAAAGGGTTGATATCTCCTGGTGGGTAAATACAATGGAAGGACCAGCTCTTACCATTAACCCATCCCCAAGCTTTTGAGAACTGTCGAAGTGGTAATAACTTGTATGCTTGAACTTCCCATTCATCTGCCAGACAGTCACATGGGTCAGCTTGGCCTAGCCTCGCTGCCTCCCTCTTCCTGGTGTGCCTATACTGCTGGAAGGCAATGAGCGCCAAGCCCACACCCACGGGCAGGGGCGTCCAGCGCAGGGAGCGCAGGTACTGCTTCAGGCTTGACTGGGCCATGATGTTGGTGTCAAAGAACACTGAAAATAAATGGAAATTCAAATACAACTTTTGATGAATACCACTGTAAGCAGAATATATGATACATAATCCTGCAGAAGAGTCTTAATTAAGCTTAACATACATGCATCAAACAATATAATGTACGGTAAATATGTAATTACAAAAGGTAATCAAAACTAAAACCAGACAATCCTATATGAAAGCTAAATACATACAATGTTGTTAGCAGATAAACACAGTGCTGAGTGCAGAAATTAAAGGCATTTGCAAAAACAGGTGTGAAAAAAACAATTTTGGGAAAAATGGTGTGCGGTAGCCTGAGCGGCTGGCAGCCAGCTGGACGGTGCGGCGCTAATCACCGCCTCACAGATAATACAAATATTGCAATATTTTATATTTACTGGCTTCCAGTTAAATTAATATTTCATTTTTAGTTTGAGAGTACAAAATGCTTCCACTACATGCTAGAGCAGAAATTATATGGCAAACATCAGTATAAAAGCTGGCAGCAAGAGCCTTGTTCTCTTTCATATTTAAATTTTTTTTTTTTTTTTTTTTTCAAATTAGTATCCTCAAGTAGTTCAAAGTTGGATGATGAGGGTCAGCAAGGCAAAGAAAATAGCTGTCATGGATAAATTGCCAAGGTAGTACCTGGAACTGTCGCCGATCAGAATTCTCGCCAATGTCGGCGAATTATCCAATTTTCGGCGAGTTCCAGTTCTTGATTTTACAGTACCCAATATATACATTTAATAAGCTTTTACCCATGTTTCCGCATTCAAGGATTAAATACCACAATAACTTGATCAGTTAGGTTAGAAGTTGTGTTATTTGTCATTTCCGACGACTGTTGTACGTAGGGGTTAGAAATACTGTTGAGGACCGTTATAACTGCATGCCTTGTAAAGCATTAAACTACAGTAGAACCTATGGTTGTAAACCTCAAATAGTCTAAAAACATAAGCAAGCAACATATTCGAGGCAACCCCATGCACACAACTGTACTGGATTGGTCACGCCGGTAAGGTATCCGTGAGATCATTGACAGGCCTATCACTACGCTGCTATGGTCGTTATCTGTTGGTATATGTTACTCAATGGGATTTATATTGTTAGTTGAAGGCATAAAGGCCACTCATAGTCCCCCATGCTTTGAGTAATTACAGTACACACCTCACTACTGCTGCAAACCGTGTAGCCGTCAGCTCATGTTGTTGACATGTGGTTGTGCGTCTCTTTAACGGCACATGCCTTACAACACATATGTTATGCAATGGCCGTGCTGTTTTTGTTTTGCTTTATTGGTTTACTGATCATGTACCATAATAGCAGGATCAAAAGAGGGCCTTTAATGAACCTACCCGTGGAGTAGGATGGGACACCCGTGGAGTAGGGTGGGACATACCTTATAATCGAAGAGCACTCGAGGCCGGTTGAGAGAGGGATCTAGAGAGCGAGAGAGGGAGGGGTATAGGGAAGGGGGGTGAGGGAGACCATGGAGATAGGACGACAGCTTGGAGCTTTTAATCTTGGAAAATGATATACAGAACATAACCATCCTCTTATTGCTTCCTTTTACTTAGAAGGACTGATTCAGGGAGGGGCTGTATCCTCCCCTCACCCACATAATTAGTCTAAGGCCTCTTCCATTTGCGACATTTCAAGAACCAGTTCACGGAACCCAAGAATTCAGGCGTTCCATTTGCGCACGAAAACCTGGGTCCGAGGCAAAGCGCGTAGTGACGCAACAAAACCCGTGAACTTTCTCTACTCACATTGAGAGGTGGGTAGCTTGGGTAGAGTTTTCAGTTCATAACAAACAATGATCGCCTTGGGCCCTATTTCTCTTATCGTGAGGGGTTTTCCGCATGCACGAGTCGGAGAGGATGTCAGACGGCATAAAAGAGGCATACATGGCTGGTGGAGGCCATGCTTTCCCGCGATCTTAAACTTGATATGATCCCTTCACATAACAGCTAGCTGAGTTATATCTCTCGTTATCTCTCTCTCTCTCTTGTTATCTCTCTCTCTCGTTATCTCTCTCTCTCGTTATCTCTATTTCGTTATCTCTCTCTCTCTCGTTATCTCTCTTGTTATCTCTCTCTCTCTCTCTTGTTATCTCTCTCTCTCTCTCTCGGTATCTCTCTCTCTCTCTCTCTCTCTCTCTCTCGTTCTCTCTCTCTCTCTTAAATTGCCTCGCCAGCTGAGTATGTTTGTAAAAAAACGGTGTTTTTGCGTTCCATTTGTGACACGCGAACCCAACCCTGAACCCAGAACCCAACCATGAACTGAAAGAACTGGTTCATGCAACTTGGGCACAAATGGAAGAGGCCTTAGCATCCATGCACAAAGTCCCGACTCCTCCGAGCATAAAACGCAGGTAATAATGCTCACTGTTTAATGTTCCTATCCTTTACACTACATATTCCGTGAGGTAAACGGCCCATCACATCACGGAGGTACCGGATGACCGTGTTCCCTACAGCTGGGCTGGATAGGCAAATTGGTAGCTACTCAGCCATTTACAGGAACTACCACGTGTAGGTCTCGCGGCTTCTTGTAGCTTCCTTATTTTCTTATGTTCTTATAAGCCATGCAGCATCCCATTGTCATCATGGATGTTTTTTTATTTTCAACCGTTGTTTTCTGCAGGCTTCTCCTCCGGAACAAAGTAATATTTGCTCGGGAAGGCACATTTCGGGAGAATCCAAAATGTGCACCCATAGGTGCCTACCGTAGGTTCTCGTACACGCATAGGCTAAAGCGCGTTTTCGCGGCCGCTCTGGCCCGGTCTGGACTGGGCTAGTCCAGGTGTCGTGTGGGCAAGTGTCTGTTTATGAGGGAATGTCTGTTTACTAATAAAGGCAAAGAAAACGGGCGTTGAGGGGAGTAATTACTAATATTGACTTGATCAACAGAGGCATGTCCAGGCGTACTACGACAACAAACCCGTCTTTATTTATCATTAAAGGGGGGGGGGGGGGGGGTGGCACGAAGTGGAACACTCGCCGACGTCGGCGAGAATTACTATCGGCGACAGTTATAGGTATGGTTCTGAGCATATATGATATAAGAGTCATTCAATTTCGTACAGAAATGTCCTCTGAGTAGATGGGGGTATATACGGGTGGTTAAGACATTTCTGTACGAAATTGAATGACTCGTATATCATATATGCTCAAAACCATGCCTATAACTGTCGCTGATAGTAATTCTCGCCGACGTCGGCGAGTGTTCCACTTCGTGCCCCCCCCCCCCCCTTTAATGATAAATAAAGACGGGTTTGTTGTCGTAGTACGCCTGGACATGATTCTGTTGATCAAGTCAATATTAGTAATTACTCCCCTCAACGCCCGTTTTCTTTGCCTTTATTAGTAAACAGACATTCCCTCATAAACAGACACTTGCCCACACGACACCGGGCGGCCACTGTTGTTGCGAGGCAGTTTGGAACGGTTTAGCCCAGTTCAGTCCGGTGCAGCCCAGATAGCAGGACCACCTTGGACCAGTGTGGGGAGAACTGGCGCATGCGCACTACAGTCAGCGGGGATGACGACCAGGAGCTTCTCGTGCTGCTGATAAGACATGAAACACCATGATGGCCGACCATAAGACTAAAGTAATTTCACGAAAAATTACAATATTCGCAATTTGCTGAAACATCTTGGGAAATAAATGTACCGTCAACAACACTATATTGCATTTCTGCCCGGAGGACCGCCCACTCGATCCCCCAGCCAATAGGAACGACGAATGGGACGGGGCCAGTCTCGATGTATTTTCGCGACCATCAGTCCACCCTGACCCGGTCCGGACTGGACTGAACCAGGGCGGTGAACGTCACGAAAATGCGCTACTACTTTGAGATCAAAATAATGGCACCACTTAACACCTTTAATTGAGGCTTAATTTTTCTAACATTACGTATAATTATCCGTTCTGCAGCTGGTTTTAGCGTGGATAGGCGAGGACATGAGGCCGCTACATAGAGGGTACAATGACGAGAAAATACACGAGATTACGTCGAGTTTACGTCAAAGACAGGGTTTTATTATCATCATATGATAATACTGCTTTATATTCCATGCAAATCTTCATAAATTTATCAAGCTAGACTGTGAAAACTCTAATATGAAAATTAATAGCTGCAAGTTTCAAAAAGCTCAAATGAATAAAATGGTGTCAGCTTTTCAAGTGACGTGAACAAGAAATAAGGTAAAGGCCGGTTCCCACTATCCCACTTGTACGGCCGCCATACAACAACAAAGACGTCAAAATGACGTCACAAAAAAGTCTACCGCACCACTGTACGGCCGCCGTACAAAGTTAAATTCAAGTCATCTCTCCCGCTCGGCGGTGTCCGCTCGAGCAGAGTTGCCAACTGTGCCCAGTTACCACAAATACCACTCAAGCGGTGATGATGGTGACGTCATTGTTGAGCGGTGTTGTTGTAGGACGGCCGTTCAAGCGGGCTGATGGGAACCGGCCTTAACTCTTGGACAAAGCTCGAGGCTCCGAAATACAGGAACACACCACGGCAGACCGCACCGTAAAGCTCCTTCTCTCTCTCTCTCTCTCTCTCTCTCTCTCTCTCTCTCTCTCTCTCTCTCTCTCTCTCTCTCTCTCTCTCTCTCATTAAAAAGAATCACATTACAGCGAATGTACTGATAATGAAATAATTTAATAATACAGATCAATTATATACACCATAATAAAAAAATCGTTCTTAACAATCACCATTGCTGTCGTTTTCAAAATAGGAAAAAAATATCAAAATAAAAAAATTTCTACTCTAGTATTTCTTTCCAAGATTTGTGAGCAAATGGCTTTTGAAAAAAATATTGATGACAATCATTCTTCATTTTAATGTAAATATAAAAAAAGAGCAAATTTTAGTCTCAAATCATAGAATGAGAAGTTTGAAAATTAATCAACATCATCTATTTGCATACCTTTTAGCTTTCATAAGGTTATTACAAGACTTTAATTACTATTAGCCTACTGACAGATATTTTGCTATTGAATTTTCACTGGTGGTATGTTTTGTTTAGAATTTTTATTTATATGATTACGGTTATCAACTGAATGGCAAATGTGTTGATATTTTTCTCAAAAGGTAGTAATACAGATAAGTTATACATTGTCTTGTCCATTGGATGAAAAAGGACCTTTGAACCCACGCAGCGTTATTGACGTGCACATTTTTACCACCCTCCAGCATTATCGGCGTAACATCCCAGCCACTCAGCCAGTGCTTGGGGCGCCTAAATACCGATATCCTATGAGTTCATTGCCCTGACCTGATCCTATGGACGACCTTTTTTTTCTCTATAATTCGCCGGTTGATTTGATTGACTGTGCGCCTCCCTTCCCCCTCCAACCCCATGCTGCTACCGTAGATAACAGTGAAGTCGCCAGTTCTACGTTTCTTTGTTATTTACAGACGTGTGGTGGCGTTAATACTTACATTTGTACATCCATGATTTCAGGAAAGTTAGAAGGGGCTATCTGGAAAGTCTGTGTCATTTTGTGTCTTCATCTGTGTCATATTAGGGCTATAAATGAACAAATGACAAAAATAAAACCGAGTGGCGACCTCACTATACCTACTACAGTAAAGTCGCCAGCTAGTATTTTAACCCAACAGTTGAGTCGCCACTCTGGGGAATTCAGGGAAATTAGAGGTAAAGTAAAACAAGTCTCTATATATATTAGCTGCGGAAAATGCTTGGATATATAAAAATTCCTCTGCCAACGTGAAAATACATTCTATTTAAGTTTGAAAGATCTGGCAAGTCTGTGTCCTGTCGCCCGAAAAGCTTTGTTTACTGTCTGTCATCGCGCGAAGAAAAACGTGAGAAGCAAAATGCGCAACAGTTATATTTGCAGATACAAAGCATAAAACAACGCTGAAACAGGGTAGATTATACAGTCATGATATAAACTACTGTGTAACATCTTCAGTGGCACATAAAAATCAGTAGTGATGCTATAGTTCGTAATATTTGGCGCCTGGCGACTTCACTGCAGGTGGCGACTTCACTGTTATCTACGGTAGCGTACATGCACGTCCAAGCAGGGTGACATAATGTAAATATGGTTGTCATGGCAATGCAGGCCGTACTGAAGTAACATAGTGTGCATGTCAGTAACCATATGACCGTGTAACCTCATGAAACACTGGCATAGATCACCCGCTACCGAGCAAACATATATAGGTCTAAGCTATGGTAGATAATTGCATGGGCCTCGTTTGGGTGGGGGACATAGGGACAGGGTATCATTTGTCCCCCCCCCCCTCCCCCCCCACTTTCCACAATAAAAGTAACGTTATAATTTTTCCATGGCATGATTTTCAGCTAAACTTTTAATAAACGAGGATTGGAATCTCTACGTTAAGGATTCAGTCTGACCTAATGATACACTGTGACCTAAGGACGTGCGTCATCCAAGGCGTGTTGTTCATTATAGAAGGTGACGAAGGAATGGAGGCGACATATCAGTTTCAAGTCATCATTCATCCCTCACACGTCACCCCGACACAAACCTGCTGACCCATCTGAGACCATCTCTCTCTCTCTCTCTGGTTTCAATTACCACCACTACTACTACTACTTATACTAATATACTGCTACTATCTACCGTCAATAGCACTATAGTCGCCAGGCGCCATATATTACGAATTTTAGCATCACTACAGACTTGTATGTGCCACTGAAGACAGGTACATAATATAAACTACTATTCATGCCTCTTCAATATATACTGAGATTCATACGATATACGATATACAGCTGAGATTCAAGTCTGTAGTGATGCTAAAATTCGTAACATACGGCGCCTGGCGACATTAGTGCAGTGGCGACTTTAGTGTTGTTGACGGTAGAGCCTTTTACAATAAAATGTTGCGCTTGCATTGTGCATAAATTTACCCTCACATTACAAAAATGCCTCCCAAATATATATAGTGCTCACAAGCTTGTATGTTGCTGATTGTCGTCCCCCCAACGTTTGAACACAAAACGAGGCCCTCGAGATCCTGGATAATTGGTTAGCCTTGTATACGATGGAAAGACTGTTTTACAACTTACACATATAATTTAGTTTTGAGTGTAAAAGTATATTGAGGGCATGATGACTGTAGACCACCACCTTCACTACTACCAGGGGCGCCCACAGGCGGACGCACTGGACGCACGTGCGTCCACTATAAGCCTCCAGGCATGTGTGGGCCCCTATAAGGGCCCCTATGAGGTCCCTTATAAGTCCCTATGAGGCCCCTATGAGGCCCCAAAATGCACCTAAAATTGATCAAAACTGCAAAAAAAAAATCAGGGGGGGCTTACAGCGCCCCCCCGGACCCCCCAGCTGAGTAGGCTCGCTTCGCTCGCCACCCACACCCATCAACAGTGGGCCCTATATAATGTGCGTCCACTACAGGTATCTCTGTGGGCGCCTCTGACTACTACCGCCAATAACATTGTATAACTAGGGGGGGGAGGGCACTCAGTAGAGCGCATACCTCCGCCCGAATATTTCATCAAATATACGTATATATATATATATAAAATATATATATATATATATATGCACTCAGTATGAGCGCATACCTCCGGCTCAGTATTTCATCAATTGGTTGCCATGGCAACAGTTGTCAATAGATTTCATCCAAAATTTAATCAGTTCTTCCTTATACCAAATAGACTTGGTATACCGAGTTTGGTCCAAATATATTCGTAACTTTTCGAGAAATCCTGTACACTAACAAACAGACAGACAGACAGACAGACAGATCGGGGTGAAAACATAACCTCTCCAACTTCGTTGGCGGAGGTAACAATATCAAGTCCACATCTCGTAGACTGTCACAGTAAGACTAAATAGCTATAAAAAAGCAAAATAAGTAGATTTTTGTTGGTAAAGGCAAATGCAAAGCAATTACTAGGGGGGGGGGGGGCACTCAGTAGAGCGCATACCTCCGCCCGCATATAAAAAAGTAAAAAAAAAAAAAGTAAAAAAAAAAATAAAAGTAAAAAATAAAAAAATAAAAAAAATAAAATAATAATAATATATATATATATATATATATATATATATATTATATTATATATATATATATATATAATATATATATATGAACCTCAGTATGAGCGCATACCTCCTGCCGAATATTTCATCAATTGGTTGCCATGGCAACAGTTGTCAATAGATTTCATCCAAAATTAAATCAGTTCTTCCTTATACCAAATAGACTTGGTATACCGAGTTTGGTCCAAATATATTCGTAACTTTTCGAGAAATCCTGTACACTAACAAACAGACAGACAGACAGACAGACAGACAGATCGGGGTGAAAACATAACCCCTCCAACTTCATTGGCGGAGGTAATTATGGTCCTTCGAAAGCTTTTTACAGACATTCCACACTCACATGCATGCACAGGCACAGATAGTCTCCACGAGGTCAATATCTAAGGCTCGATCTAGGTACAGTACATCGGCCTTTCAGCCTGAACTTCTCGCTGTTGTTGTACCCTGTTTGCATCACGAAAGTTAATGGTTGAGGACTGGCGGATTATGGACGTCAAGTACCATCACGACTAACTGACAATAATGAAAGAAGATAGAAGAGGAGGAGGAGGAGGAGGAGGAGAAGTAGTAAAATAAGGCAGTGAAGGAGGAGAAAATGAGAAGTATGATAAGATTATAATTATTTGTCTAGCCACATGACCGTTTTCGTCCTATATCATCATGCAAGTAGCACAAACACACAGTCCAAATGTCAGTGTTACGGTGACTTCGTAATCAAGCAGAGGATCCGGCCTCTCCCTATGACAGTTGGCTTTGTTTGTGCTTTTATGTAGATAACCTACACATAGCAATAAAATGGAAAAACCCTGACATGCTGTAATCTGACCTGTATTGGTATTATTCTGGTTGTGATTTCCTTATAGGCTACAGGTTGGCAGGATGTGCCTGTCTAGTCACTGTGTATCAACTTATCACCTGTCACCCTCCCTCCTCGCTGCCAGACACTCCTTCAACGAGCTGTATCCCTCCTCCACTTGCACGCTTTGGGGACAACTGGCGACCCTGATTCATCCCCTCCGTCCCTCTCCACACACACACACACACACACACACACACACACACACACACACTCCCTCTCTCTCTGGTGCCATGCAAGCGGCGGGTGCATGCAACGAGGCTCTCAGTACTTACGGTTGGGCAGTATCCAACACTCCAGTAGATATCTTGGTCCAAATTGATGAATTTCTAGAGTGTAAGACATGTAAAAGGACAAAACCACAAGAGTTAAATCTGGCCAGAAATTTTGTTCCAATCAAATAGTAATTGCTGTAAGGATTGAAACAATGCATTTGTGTTTTTAAAATACATAAAGCTGACAAAAGCCAGCTTCCGAAGGGATATTGCACGGACGTGGGAAAAAACAATTTATTCAAACACGACGAAGAATAGAATCCTACTGAACGATGTCCTAACTACGATGGAGAAAGTCATTTCGCTGTCATGCTTCGTCCACTTGCCGAATATATAAACATTTAGGCAGTAAACAGCGGTGAGAGACTGAAGAGGACTGAAAGTGGATTAACAACGGGAACGCGGCCTGTTTGGTGGCACGTGTTCAAGATATCGACCGACTCTCCATGTACTCTTGACACTGTTTTCAAAGGATGCTCAGTCGAACTAAAGGATTTTTATTTCTTGAAGTCACTGAGGATATCCAGAGTCTAATAGACACGACATAAATCTTCACGACATCAGAAGGACGATGGAAGGATTGAAATATGAAGTTTATATCATGATTTCAGCATTATTCGTTGCATTGTCTAAGCTGGAAGGATAATGAAAGTTTTCTTGATGAATATTTGTTGGTATGGTTTCTTCAAGTTCATATGTGTGAGTTACTGCCGCGCTAACTGGATCTTTAGACTTACAGCTCGTGCTCAGCAACAGGGTGAGTGGGACAAAAATAGCTCAGTACGAAGGCGGATGCAGCCGAGGCCTGTCTGTCTCCGAGAAATAGAGAAATCTAATATTTACCGATAACTCTGGGTACTCTGTCGGTAAGACTATCCTATTTTTAGAGATAAATCAATATGAAATCAGCGTAAATTTAAGAAAATATGTAAACTCGCAAATATTAAATTTTTTAAGATATCCTGACCTTGGTCTAGACTCTAGATAGACCAAGATCCTGACAAACATACATATTTCACAGCGAAACTTTGGATCTAATGGAATTTCAATCGTGCAATCTATAATATTATTTCATTTACATTTCTTCCAGAAAACATAGAACAAGAATGTTATGCTGTGCGAGAGAGCAGCCCTTGAAGTGACTATGCAAGGTCAGCAATCGAATGGGGTAAACACGAGACTGCCATGTCATTAGAACATAAGAACATAAGAAAACTAGGGGGGGGGGGGTCACTCAGTAGAGCGCATACCTCCGCCCGAATATAAAAAAGTAAAAAAAAAATATATATATATATATATATATATGCACTCAGTATGAGCGCATACCTCCGGTCGAATATTTCATCAATTGGTTGCCATGGCAACAGTTGTCAATAGATTTCATCCAAAATTAAATCACTTCTTCCTTATACCAAATAGACTTGGTATACCGAGTTTGGTCCAAATCTATTCGTAACTTTTCGAGAAATCCTGTACACTAACAGACAGACAGACAGACAGATCGGGGTGAAAACATAACCCCACCAACTTCGTTGGCGGAGGTAATAAGGAAGCTACAAGAGGCCGTGAGACCTACCCGTGGTAGTTCCTGTTACTTAACACTACCTACATCCACCTTTCCTACCCTTCCATGAAATTGTCTAGCCTTATTTTAAAACTCCCTATTGCCTCCGCATTATATGAATCACCCCTCCTCCATACGATCCTTACACGACAAAAATAATTCAGCGGTCTTAACCTGGGAAGCCAACAGAGGAAAAGGAAGAACTGTCAAGTATTTAACATGAAGCTCGTCCTTCGCTTTAACATGAAGCTCGCTCGCGGGGGTGAACGAAGAAAGTCGCTACAGAGAAGAGAGTAAGGGTGGAAAGGTCTGCGGTGACGTCTTGCCACGCTTCACTAACTCTGTAGACTTTTATGTAATATTTTTATTTTTAGTTACTATTATTTTTGTTAATATTATCATTATTATTACTATTATCATCATTATCGTTATCATCATTATTATTATTAATATTATTGTTAGTATAATTATTATATATCATCATTATTATTACTATCATTAGCAAGGTGTTAATGAATAATTATGTGCACAATAAGTGCTAAAAACACGCAATTATCAGTTTTTCTTTCTAATTCAGGATTATTTTGAAATATCTTGGTTGAAGAAGTGAAGGAGGGTGGGGAGCATGGGGGCAAGGACCAACTACTAAAGGGGGCGTGGGGGTAAGAAGGTTAAGAAACACTGGTCTGCATCACCATCCTAGGTATCCCCTATATACCAACTATAGGCAAATCAAATTTACTATATCATTCAGATGCCTTACTTTCAGCAGACAACAAACTCAGTGAAGAGACGACTGATTAACCCCTTGAGACCCAGAACGTAATTTCCATTGTAATTTGGGTACTATTTAGACAATTTTTAAGTGATTATAAGCAATATTTTATAGCTATGACCTGTTTAGTACCCTTGCCGACTAACTAATTTGGTATATTAAGTTGCTTTTTGTAAAATTATGGCCTATAACAGACGATTTCATATAGCAAAGGAAAGATATGGACGTGAAGGGGTTAACAGAGACATGGAACTCATCGTCTTTATAGGGTGTGAAAAGCTACACTTAAAGCCATAATTATAGCGGTAACACTCCCTACTCCTCCAACTGCATGTTACACAGCAGACAGCCTACACTACCAACTTGAAATTACTGAAAAAAGAAAACTAAAGGTGAGAGAGAGAGAGAGAGAGAGAGAGAGAGAGAGAGAGAGAGAGAGAGAGAGAGAGAGAGAGAGAGAGAGAGAGAGAGAGAGAGAGAGAGAGAGAGAGAACACCAACTCAGCTTACTGTCTCTTCTCTCAATCCAATAATTTTTAATCCTTCACAATATTTGATAACTAGGGAAAGTAAAGGTACAAAACGCATGTACAAACAGTTTAAGATATAAGCCAATTTATGTTAGTTAGAAGATTGAAGATTACGTCCTA
>JACEEZ010019220.1:117500-127909 GCA_016584305.1 Chionoecetes opilio
CAGGACTAGACAGCGGCGATTTGCGCGGCCGTAGTGGCACTCTGGCCCGCCCCGCCGCGCCGCCTGGCACACCACGCCTCATTTACTGCTTCCATCACAGCCGTCCAGTAACCAGGAATTACGCGTATGTTCTTGGTTATGGCGAAACAGAGTAGTTGCTGGATGCAATAATGTAGTGGTGGCGGCGGGGGGCGTGGCG
This sequence comes from Chionoecetes opilio, assembly GCA_016584305.1. NCBI lineage: Eukaryota > Metazoa > Arthropoda > Malacostraca > Decapoda > Majidae > Chionoecetes > Chionoecetes opilio. Next base: position 117,700 of record JACEEZ010019220.1, read on the forward strand.
ACAGGTGGGTATGCGGTAAATAGCCACCTGGTAACTGCCGTCTGTCTGGAATATGGCGCGATGCGTGCGCAGGGCATCCACGTTTTCGCCCGGAGGACAGACTGTGACGTAATACACACTCACACAGTGACTGCAGTGTTTTGATGGGCCACTTCTGATACTGTCATTATCACAGAGTTGAAGGAGATATACTACAGCACATGATATCATCTGAAACCCCTTTACCATCTACTCCCCCCCTCCCTTTTATGGAGGGGGGGAGGGGAAAGGGGGGCACACAATATATTCTTCCATGGTAACATTGAATTCATATTATTCGCTTCTTCACCTCTGACAATAGAAGAAAAACATTTATATGTATGTATGTATGTATGTATGTAGCATGATTTGCTGGTGGATATCGCAGGAAACATTATATTCTTAAACATTCACAATCATAATTCTATCGTCATAAAGGATCCATTTAATCATCCACTTTCCAGTTGAAACGAATAAATTCAGGCGATTAACGAAAAATCAGGACACAGCTTATAATATCATTTGTGTCCTGATTTTTCGTTAATCGCCTGAATTTATTATCAGACGTGCATTTTTGACGAGCATTAACATATCATGGAGAGATCAGCCCACAAGAGTTTACATTGATTGCTTTGTAAGCCCTCGGTATCTATATATCTATCTAATCATTTTTCTGGTTATTCATTTTCGTATTTTCCTACCCAACGGTACGACCCAAATCCTTCGGCGTCTGTCTGTCTCTTGTCCGGCGATTCTTAATTAATATGGGTTAAGGGGCTCCCAGGATAAGATTGCGGTCTCTTCATTCATAGGTTATAAATTAAGACCCTCACCTGATGCGTAACTGAGAGATATGATTTCCTCCCGATCGATGACCCCTTGAGAACCAGAGCGTAATTTCCATTGTAATTTGGCAACCATTAGACGATTTTTAGTGAATATAAGCAATATTTTATAGATATGACCTGTTTAGTATCCTTATCGACTAACTAATTTGGTATATTCAGTAACTTTTCGTAATTTTATGGCTCGACAACATACAATTTTTCATAGTAAAGGAAAGATCTGGGCGTGAAGGGGTTAAGGGGATATAGATTTCGTCATCCAAACGAGTTATCCTGAAACAAAAAAACAAAAAATCTTCCTCCTCCATAGTCTAAAGTCTAAACGAAGTAGTCTCACGGAGCAAGACTTTATGTATATACATTTGTATTTATGTATATTGTCCAATACATGTAAATCCTTAGACAACCATTTCCATTCCCTGTAACGATGGGTTTGAGTGTTCAGACTGAAGACAAAAGATATTCAAGCAAAAAATAATGATAACAAATAAATAGATAAATAAAGCGACCAATTCCTGAACCGTCCACTGATATAAACAGATATTATTTACATGAGGCAAATATTAATAAAGAAAAGACACTAACTAGAGCGACCAATTCCTAAACAGTCCGCTGAGCTGTCCTTTAAAGTGTTTCGCAATGATGAAAAAAATAGTATAAATAATAATAATTATAATATGATCATTCCAAGACATTTTTTTGTGTATCCATAACGTGTATATATATATAGAGTTCCTGTCTGCAAACATTCATATACATCCTATTATACAAAACAATTCGATAACCCCTTCACGTCCAGATCTTTCCTTTGCTATATAAAATCGTCTGTTGTTAGCCATAAAATTACGAAAAGTAACTTAATATACCAAATTAGCTAGTGGACAAGGATATTAAACTGGTCATATCTATAAAATATTGCTTATATTCACTAAAAATCGTCTAATGATAGCCAAATTACAATGGAAATGGGCCCCAGACATAACTACGTCACAGTTTGTTTACATCGGTGCATTGTGGGGATAAGGGGGGGTCGCCGCGGATGGACCTACGAAGGGAAAACAATGGCGATGGAAGAATTTAGAGTAATTTTGCGCGAAATTGATATTCCAGGTGCTATATTACTGTGCTCTGCTCTCGCTGACAACACTATAGAGAAGACCTGAGGTAATGGCTGATGTGCAGAGGCTTCTAAACCAAGAAAACAGAGTCATAACAGAGCCTCGTCAAAAGGTAAGCAACTGGTAGGTACGTAATGTGTCCCTACCACTTGCTTACTTCTTAATGAGACTCTGCTGTGACTGTTTTCCTGGTTTAGAAGCCTTCGCACATCAACCATCACCTCAGGTCTTCTCTATGTTGTCAGCGAGCACGGAAATATAGCACCTGGAATATCAATTTCGCCCAAAACAACTCTAATTTTTTTCATCGTCGTAGTCTTCTCTTTGTAGGCTGTACATATTCATGGTTATGATAGTATTAAAATACCGTATTAATTGAGTTCCTTTTGTTGTCTTTCCTCATAATAAGTAGTGCTACATCATGGTTTAAGTGTTACTTGACGAGCCAATGAATACTCTTGAGTCTATACCAACATCACCAACCTTTGCTTTGATTTATCTTATTACTCCATCCATAAACAAGTTGCATAACCACGGTGGCATTACCCATCCTTGCCTCATGGTACCTGCATGGTACTGTCGTCTACCGATATTTTTGTCCCTACTGGTGAGCCTCTGATAGCACTCCCCAGAACTCATCTCTCCTGTGGGAGCAGCAATGCTCACCAGTCACGGCGCCAGTTTCAGTAGTTTTACTTTATTAACCACTTTGACCACATCATTTTTTCCTTATTGGTACGTGCTACATACCTTAAGAATCGGAAACGTGTGAGGATTTTGAAACAGCGATTCAAAATTTAATGCGAGAAAAACTGATGGAGTTACAGCGAGTTGAAGCAAAAAAAGCAAGAAAAATGTTTATACACTGTTTTACTTTCCTTCAATTATCTTAATATTGGTGTAGTCTTACTGAATTTTTTTTATGCTCAAGATATGCAACAATGTATCCTGAACACGATAATAGGCTCTGTTTAACCTAAATATATCTGGTAGCTTGGTAATATCGGGTAGGAGTACAACATTTCAATGCATTGAAACCTGAAAATCCGCCTACTCTTATGATACTCAGTCATGACTTTATTTTTTACCCTATTGAGTTACGAATAGCGTGTTATTATTGACCAATCACTGCCTGATTCACTGATGCAAACAAAATAGGCCTATCTTGTGTAAGAGGTGAGTTAAGCAAAGAAATCTGAATATTTTTCTGAGGCAACGCAAGGGTTTTGGTAGCGGCGAGGCAAGGTACCACCACCACCACCACCCAGCCCGAGTCTATCAGCCAATCAGCGACGTCCTTACAAACTCGGGTAGGCATCGAGCAGCTCCCAGCCCAGGAATCCACCTTAAGTGAATAGACTATAGTACCCCCCAAAAATTATGTAGATTTCCACTTTTTTCAAATACAATAATAGGCCTCTTCCATTTGCGACATTTCAAGAACCAGTTCACGGAACCCAAGAATGGACCCATTTACTCTACTTGAGGTAACGATAGATTGGAAATCTTCAAGACTCATATAGTAGGGCAGTGATGCTGAATTTTCGATGTGAGCAGTATTTTTGATGATACAGCCATTTTAAGTGGAGGAAAATTTGTGCGCCCCAAAACGACCGGCGCCATGTTGTGACGTCAATAACGCAGAGTTGTTAAGCGGCCGCAGCGGGCCGCTCCACATTAACATTAACTTGCATTACCCCTACTACCGCAAGATGGCCAATAATCCTCCTTCAAGTTTTGTGGTAGGTTTTCACTGTGTTTGTGAATAATATATATCAATCAATCATTGGGGGCATACGCCGGGGGGCGCGTCGCCTCGCCCACCCTACGACGCCACTCCCGAGGGTCACCACGCGCGAGTTTCCATGCAGGCTCCTTTCTCATACCAAGCAGCTCTCGACAAGAAACATCAACTTGCCCCAGCCACGAGCCTTGTGGGCGCCCCCTTGGCCTCCTCCACGCCGGATTGTCTCTTACAGATACAACCCGATGGGAAGGATCGGTTTCAGGTTAGCGTGCCACATGCCCATATAGCCGAAGTTGGCGCTGACGAACTATGCAGGTAATAGGCCTCGATTCAGTCTCACGGTGCAATCGCTGATTTGACACGTAATCATCCCAGCGATACCCCATGATTCTGCGAAGACACTTATTACCAAAGGCATTGATTCGCCTCTTCAAGTCACTATTTAGTGTCCATGTCTCACAACCATAGAGTAAGACAGGGATCACAAGCGATTTGAAGATCCGGATCTTTGTCCTCCTACACAGGTACCGACAACGCCAAATACTCCCGCTGAGCGAGTCCATAATACCGTGGGCTATGCCAATCCGCCGTAAGACTTCTTGACGTGACCCACCGTCACGGCGCAGCCTTGGACTGCGCTACCAAGGTATGTAAAACTTTCCAAGATCTCAATGTCCTCGCCACACGCATGAACAGACTGTACTGCTTCATCTAGTAAGTCTCCAAACACCTGGACCTTGGTCTTGAGCCAGGAGACCTCAAGTCCCAAAGGCTTTGCCTCCTCGTGCAGCGCCTCGAGAGCCATCACCAGGACCTCCAGCGACTCAGCAAAGATTACTGCATCATCGGCAAAAACAAGATCAGTGATCTTGGTGTTGCCAACGGATGCTCCACAATCACTTTGATCTACAACCTTGTCCAATACCCAGTCCATACAAGCGTTGAAAAGTGATGGGGCAAGGACGCACCCTTGCCTCACTCCTGTATTCACAGGAAAGAAGCCGGATACACCTGCCCCACACTTCACAGCACTCTCAGTCCCAGAATACAGACCAGTTATCAAACCAATAGTCCTTGCAGGAATCCCTCGAAGTCGCAGAAGATCCCAGAGTGACTCACGATGCACTGAGTCAAACGCCTTCTTGAGATCAACATAGGCTGCAAGCATCCCCTGTCGAAACTCACGTCGGCGTTCCACCAGGACACGAAGCGCTAGGATACGGTCCGTTGTTGACTTACCAGGCGTGAACCCAGACTGCTGAGGTCTCTGATGCTTCACCAGATGGCTGCGAATCCGTGTCAGCAATAAATGGGCAAGCACCTTGCCTGGTACGCTGAGCAGTGTAATACCGCGGTAATTGTTGCAGTCCTGATGGTCCCCTTTCCCTTTCCAGATAGGGACGACCAGCCCCCTTTTCCAGTCAGGAGGAATGGTACCTGATTGCCACACGGCAGTCAGGACAGCATGCAACCCGTGGATCATGGCCTCACCCCCAGCTTTGAGGAGCTCCGCACTGATATTACAAACACCAGTCTGCCTTTCCACCCCTCAACTTTGCTACAGCCTCTCTGACTTCGTCAAGAGAGGGTGCGCTTTCGTCAATGGGAGGATCGGCATCCACTGCCTGTAACCCAGTGGTGTGAAGCTGCTCAGTTGGAGGGTCCACCGTGAACAACTGCCCAAAGTACTCAGCCCAATGAGCCATCTGCCCATCCATGTCCGACACGAGGCGCCCATCTGCTGTTCGAATAGCACTCGCCCGAGAAGGAGACTTGGAACGGAGCTTCTTCAGGGCTCGGTAGGCGGGTCGGAGGTCATTAGCGTTCAAATGACCCTCGACATCCTCAACGAGACTCCTGACATACCTCTCCTTGTCTCTCCCCAGGAGGGTTCTAGTCCGACGTGACAGAGCCCTGTGCTGGTCCCGGTTCCCAGCCAGCCTGGCAGCGCGACTCTCCTCGATTTTCTCCAGCGTCTCCGTCGAGACAAAACCACGCCTTGACCTCGGGCGCTCCCCAATACACTCCTTGGCAGCCTGTAGAGTTTCACGTTTGAAGGTATCCCACAGTTCTACAGGGTCCCCGAGAGCACCGAGCACATCAAACCGATTTGAGACTGCCACCGCATACTCATGAGCACTTGTCAAGTCCTTCAGTTTCTCAAGATGAAACACAGTATGGTTACCTCTTGAGATTCTTCTGGACTTGACATGAAGCTTAAGTGTAGCAACAACAAGTCTGTGATCTGTTCCAAAGAACTCAGCACTCCGGTAAACCCTGCAGTTCTGGAGGATCCTCCAACGAGTGCTAACGAGGATGTGGTCGATCTCCTTTGCTACCCCTCCGGCATTACTATACCATGTCCAGCGGTGCAGCTCTGGTCTCTGATACCAAGAACCTGCAATTCTCAACCTTCTGGACCTTGCAAAGTTCAGAAGCAGAGAACTGTTGGTGTTTCTGGTACCGGAGCCATGGGGACCAACACATAACTCGTAGCCATCTCTCACAGTGCCAGTAGTAGCATTGAAGTCGCCCAAAACAATGAGTGTGTCCCGAGGAGGACACTGGTCTAATACAGAGTCGAGTTTGGCGTAGAACATCTCCTTCTCTTCAGTTTTACGCATCTCGGTAGGAGCGTACACTGCAACAAGAGACATGAAACCCAGAGTGTGTTTCATCCTCACCCGCATTATACGCTCATCAACCGGAGTAACCTCAACAACTGACGGCTGCAGTTTGCTTGAGATGCCTATAGCTACTCCCCGTACACGGTGACCATTGCTCATGCCGGACCAGTAGTAGGTGTAACCCCCACTGCTAGTCTCACCACTGCCAGGCCTCCTCGTCTCAGAGAGTCCCACTATATCCACCCTCAGCCTACTGAGCTCGCCCGATAGGAGAGGTAGTCGATGATCGTCTGAGAGGCTCAGAACGTTCCACGAGCCCACACGAAGAACCCTCCGCAGGTTGATCCCAGGAGTGATTCGACGGGCAGGCGCCGCCTCTGCACTGCCCCGGCCACCCCCATAAGAAAAAGTTGGGCTAGGGGGCCCTACCACTTGATTTAGAGTGCGGGATTCCCGAGGGCTTTGCCCCGCACTCGTCATAGGCAGACCCCTCCCCTGCGTCGGCATAGGAGGGGTCTGCATGGTCGGGCCCCCCGGCAAAACCGGGTCGGGGGCGCGATTACCGCGCCCCCGGCCTCTACCTCTTAACATGTTTGTGGCTAGTTTAGTTTTTACAGGGAGGGGTTGCAAACCCCCCCCCCCCCCCAACCAATCTATGTCAGGGATTGGCCTTACTGCTCAAAGTGGCCAGGGACGCAGAACCCCCTGTAGGGATTACCCTAGGCTGCCCGCTATTTCACCCATAGCTGGGGCTGGATGGCTAATATATAAGTTGTAGTTTATTAGGAAGAAGTGATTAGACAGGGACAAGTGACCCATGACAACAGGCAAGTGATGACTTTAGGCATCGCAACTCCTTACAAAGAGCTCAAATGAACCTACAATGACATGTAGCCTACAGCTAGACAGATAGACGAACTCATAGAAGAACAGGTAGAATGAGAGCGCCTTCCACCTGCACACACACACACATCATAGACGAATTCATAGAAGAACAGGTAGAATGAGAGCGCCTTCCACCAACACACACACACACACACATCATAGACGAATTCATAAAAGAACAAGTAGAATGAGAGCGCCTTCCACCAACACGTACACACACATACACATCATAGACGAATTCATAGAAGAACAGGTAGAATGAGAGCGCCTTACACCAACACACATACATACACATCATAGACAAATTCATAGAACAGGTAGAATGAGAGCACCTTCCACCAACACACATACATACACATCATAGACGAATTCATAGAAGAACAGGTAGAATGAGAGCGCCTTCCACCAACACACATATACACATCCTTCAAGAGCACACTGCGCCTTCCACGCACACACACACACAATGCAAGAAGTATTCAGGACTTCAAAGGCAAGCTGGATAATAGTAGATTAGGAGACGGGACAATACGAGCATAGCTCTTTTCCTGTATGTTACAACTAGGTAAATACAACTAGGTAAATATACACACACACACAAAACATATATTTTATATATACATATGTGTGTTGTGTGGCAGGCGCAGTGTGCTCTTGATCAGATGTGTGTGTGTGTGTGGGTGGGTGGAAGGCGCTCTCACTCTATACCTGTTTTTCTATGAGTTCGTCAAGAGTACATAATGAATCGCCTAGGGCCCTAGATGAAGGGGAAATTCACAATCACTACAGGAACTACCTCGTGTAGGTCTCACGGCCTCTTGTAGCTTCCTTATTTTCTTATGTTATTATGTTCTTTTGGATGCTTCCCGTGCCCACAGCAGTCACAATAACACAACGCCGCGTGTGTTGTGTATGTGTGTGTGCATGTGTGTGTGTGTAGGCGTTTGTTACTTCATTACAGACAAACACCAATACCAATCTGTAGTACTATATACACACACAGTGTCACACGCACACACACACACACACACACGAGTAACATGTGTGTTCCCTCAAGGGAATCACGCCTATAGTAGACATCCACCACTGTTTACTTTTTTTCTTGTCTTTGGACACAAATATGAACATTCTCTGGTGTTTTAATCGTGGTGTTTTAGCAGATTGGCACATAACAAACAGTGTGTTCTCTTTGTCCAGCTATATAGGCGAGGAGCGGGGTAGAGAAGGAAGCGGAAGGGATGTTTCTGCGCTGACTACGTCACAACCAATCACAGCGCGTTCCGCGGCCACGTCATATTTTGGCCCACAAAACTGCATATATCTCATTCATGGTGCATTTTTAAGCAAAATGAATATGAGTACAGTGATAAGTAGCTTATATTTCATCCAAAGCTTCACAAAATTCAGTGTTTTAGGTGTGAGTAAACGCCATTCAGGCGTTCCATTTGCGCACGAAAACCTGGGTCCGAGGCAAAGCGCGTAGTGACTCAGCAAAACCCGTGAACTTTCTCTACTCACATTGAGAGGTGGGTAGCTTGGGTAGAGTTTTCAGTTCATAACAAACAATGGTCGCCTTGGGCCCTATTTCTCTTATCGTGAAGGGTTTTCCGCATGCACGAGTCGGAGAGGATGTCAGACGGCATAAAAGAGGCATACATGGCTGGTGGAGTCCATGCGTTCCCGCGATCTTAAACTTGATATGATCCCTTCACATAACAGCTAGCTGAGTTATATCTCGTTATCTCTCTCTCTCTCTCGTTATCTCTCTCGTTATCTCTCTCTCGTTATCTCTCGTTATCTCTCGCTACCTCTCTCTCTCTCTCTCTCTCTTGTTATCTCTCTCTCGTTATCTCTCTCTCGTTATCTCTCTCTCTCGTTATCTCTCTCTCTCTCGTTATCTCTCTCTCTCGTTATCTCTCTCTCTCTCGTTATCTCTCTCTCTCTCGTTATCTCTCTCTCTCTCTCTCGTTATCTCTCTCTCTCTCGTTATCTCTCTCTCTCTCGTTATCTCTCTCTCTTTCTCGTTATCTCTCTCTCTTCTCGTTATCCTCTCTTGTTATCTCTCTCTCTCTCGTTATCTCTCTTGTTCTCTCTCTCTCTCTCTCTCTCTCTCTCTCTTCTTCTCTCTATCTCTCTCTCCTCTCTCTCGTTACTCTCTCTCGTTATCTCCCTCTCGTTATCTCTCTCTCGTACTCTCTCTCGTTATTCTCTCTCTGTTACTCTCTCTCTCTCTCTCTCTTCTCTCTGTATCTCTCTCTCTCGTTATCTCTCTCTCTCGTTATCTCTCTCTCTCTCTCTCTCTCTCTCTCTCTCTCTCTATCTCATCTCTCTCTCATCCTCCCACTCTTCTCTCAATCGGTTTCTCTGCTCCTCTTCGTCCTCTCTCCTCTATCTCTCTCTCTAATTCCTCGCCGCTGAAGTATGTTTGTAAATAAAAAACGGGGTTTTTGCGTTCCATTTGTGACACGCGAACCCAACCCTGAACCCAGAACCCAACCCTGAACTGAAAGAACTGGTTCATGCAACGTGGGCACAAATGGAAGAGGCCTAATATAGGTAACCTCAATAACTGTAAATTGTTAGCGTTAGGTTTTTCTAACTAACTTCATGATATAAAAGAATCTCAGATAAATTCGAAATGAAATAGTTCTCTTGCCATTTATGTGTATGATTTCTAGTATCAGATAGCGTGGTGGAAATGAACACTTTTTTCTCTTTTTTCAACCTCATAAGAGAGAAAAAATAAAATACTGCCACACACATGACTAGACATTAATCTTATCATGTAAAGTTATAAGTATCACGCGATATGCAAAGTCCTTTCACGCCCTAAATCAAAGGTAGTACCAGTGACATGCTATTAGCTACTAGGCCTCTTCCATTTGTGCCCAAGTTGCATGAACCAGTTCTTTCAGTTCAGGGTTGGGTTCTGGGTTCAGGGTTGGGTTCGCGTGTCACAAATGGAACGCG
>JACEEZ010019220.1:128980-138980 GCA_016584305.1 Chionoecetes opilio
TCGAGAATGGGGAGGGTGATTTGCTGTTTTCACTGTGAAGACTGATGCAAAAAAGTATTAGAGTATCCGCCATAGATACTTCATTTTCTGTGTGTTCGCATTTTCCATTTCCAACGGTCCTATGGTTGACGTCATTACTTTTTCTTTTAACATAGCTGTAGAATTCTTTAGGGTTTGATTTGCTCATTTCGGCAATACGTACTTCAAAATTTTTCTTGCTCTGCTTAATGAGTTTTTTCGTAGGAAAAGAGGTAGGTAAAGAGGAAGAGGAGGAGGAGGAAGAGGAGGAGGGGAGGAGGAGGAGGAGGAGGAGGAGGAGGAGGAGGGGAGGGAAGGAAGGAGGAGGAAGAGGAGGAAGAAGAGAAGGAGAGCAAATGGCATGGACAGGTGTAAGAGAAGACGAGGAAGAGGAGAAGAGGAGGAATATAACGGTAAAAGGAAGTAGCAACAAGAGGAAGAAGGAAGATGATGATGATGATGATGATGATGAAATAGAAGAAGATGATGATGAAGGAGAAGAGGGAGAAGAAGAAGAAGGTAAAGGAGGGGGAAGAAGTGGAAGAAAAAGGAGAAAAGAAGAATAAGAAGAAAAATAGGATAAGAAGGAAAAGAAGAAGAAAAAGAGGAATAATAAGAAGATGAGGGAGAAGAAGAAAAAGGAAGAGGAGGAGGAAGTGGAAGAAAAAGAAGGAGAAGGAAAAGAAGAATAAGAAGGAAAAGAAAAAGAATAAGGAATAGGAGGAAGAAGTGGAAGGAGAAAACAAGAAGAAAAGAAAGAAAAGAAGAGGAAAGAAGGGAAAGAGAGAGAGAGAGAGAGAGAGAGAGAGAGAGAGGTGAGGAGTGTTAGGAAATTTGTTTACATTTGTTTGGAGTTCCGCCGTCTGGCATATTCGTTCTTTTTTATCGGGTTATTATACTTGCGAGGTTCTTGTTTATCACTTTATCCTCATGTCTTGCAGCCTTATCAGCTCTCCCTTTAACAAGAGAGATAAGTAGAAAGTTTAGGAGATGTAGGAAAAGTTGTTATGGTTAGTAATCAGGGTATACAACAAGAAATAACAGATTCAAACTGGAAGAAACGTAGATTTAAGAAAAAAATAGGGAGAAACTGGTTCACAAATAGGGTGGTAAATGATTGGTATGGACTCAGTTGTCAGGTAGTTAGTGCGGAGTCAATATGGAGCTTTGAAAGGAGGCTAGACAGTGTTATGGATGGGGATGAAAGGTGGATGTAGGTAGTGTTAAGTAACAGGAACTACCACGTGTAGGTCTTACGGCCTCTTGTAGCTTCCTTATTTTCTTATGTTCTTATGTACACGATGATTTGTGTGATACTGATGGATACATAAGAGACAAATGGAAGATAGATAGATAGATAGGTAGACAAATAGATAGATAGAAATAGGTCAATAGTTTAATAGGTCAATGTCACAGGTATAGTTAAAGGTGTAAATATTTTAACGACCTAATTGGACAGTTTTCTTGCCTTCCCGTTTATATTATTTTCGAACTTTTTTTTCAGGTATTTTTTATATTCATTCGTATTTCCTCGTTACGATAATTATGACACAAAAATGTCGGGAAATAATTCAGATATTCTAATTTTCTTTCTTTGTAATTAGGTTGTTCGGGTTGTAATTAAACTTTTTCCAAGTTATTTATGCGTTAATGATCACAATTTTGTCCGTTGAGTGATGGAATTGAACTGAAGTAAATGGAATTGTATGGGAAAATAATGAAATAATATATTTTTTGCATAATACTTCCATTTTTCCTTAGTAATCATTATTATTTATGTAAATATTCATGTAAAATGTAGATAATTGTTGAAAATTTAGTGAAGAATTGTAAAAGATTAATTCAAAGTCAGGAAAGTATTTCTCTCTCTCTCCCCTCTCTTCTCTCTCTCTCTCTCTCCTCTCTCTCTCCTCTTTCTCTCTCTCTCTCTCTCTCTCTCTCTCTCTCTCTCTCTCTCTCTCTGTCTCTTTTTCTCTCCTAAATGTCAGTATATTTTCCTTTCTCCAGTGTCTAAAGTTTTCTTGTCCGACTTTCTCCATTTCCCCTTTATTTTTTTTCTTGCCTTTTTTTGAGATTGGAGAAATCGGCAAGAAAGAAGAAAAAAATTGAGTTTTCTTTTTTTTTCTTATATATTTAAGATCTCGAGACAACACCGACCAGACTTTTATGTCTCACTGTTACTTATTTAATAGCAGAATAATAAAATAGCATTCTTAATCCACCACTCCATCGTTCAATCCCTCTCTTACTATAAGTCATATAAAATAGTCTTTTATTTATAGTCATACCAATTTTCCACTCATGTACTTTCTCATTACTCTCACCCTTCATTCTGTTCTTATTCATCGTGTTCTCTGTAGACTGCAAATAAGACGGACAGACAAACCAAAGATTGATAGATACAGACAGACAAACAGAGAAAAACAAGAGGAAGAGATCCGTCATAAACAGATCGACAGATACAGAGACAAAAACAAAAGATTGAAACCTTGATAAAGAAATAATGGACCCATTTACTCTACTTGAGGTAACGATAGATTGGAAATCTTCAAGACTCATATAGTAGGGCAGTGATGCTGAATTTTCGATGTGAGCAGTATTTTTGATGATACAGCCATTTTAAGTGGAGGAAAATTTGTGCGCCCCAAAACGACCGGCGCCATGTTGTGACGTCAATAACGCAGAGTTGTCAAGCGGCCGCAGCGGGCCGCTCCACAGTAACATTAACTTGCATTACCCCTACTACCGCAAGATGGCCAATAATCCTCCTTCAAGTTTTGTGGTAGGTTTTCACTGTGTTTGGGAATATATCAGTTGTAGTTTATAAGTAAGAAGTGATTAGACAGGGACAAGTGACCCATGACAACAGGCAAGTGATGACTTTAGGCATCGCAACTCCTTACAAAGAGCTCAAATGAACCTACAATGACATGTAGCCTACAGCTAGACAGATAGACGAACTCATAGAAGAACAGGTAGAATGAGAGCGCCTTCCACCTGCACACACACACACATCATAGACGAATTCATAGAAGAACAGGTAGAATGAGAGCGCCTTCCACCAACACACACACACACACACACACATCATAGACGAATTCATAAAAGAACAAGTAGAATGAGAGCGCCTTCCACCAACACGTACACACACATACACATCATAGACGAATTCATAGAAGAAGGTATAATGAGAGCGCCTTACACCAACACACATACATACACATCATAGACAAATTCATAGAACAGGTAGAATGAGAGCGCCTTCCACCAACACACATACATACACATCATAGACGAATTCATAGAAGAACAGGTAGAATGAGAGCGCCTTCCACCAACACACACATACACATCCTTCAAGAGCACACTGCGCCTTCCACGCGCACACACACACAATGCAAGAAGTATTCAGGACTTCAAAGGCAAGCTGGATAATAGTAGATTAGGAGACGGGACAATACGAGCATAGCTCTTTTCCTGTATGTTACAACTAGGTAAATACAACTAGGTAAATATACACACACACACATATATATATATATATATATATATATATATATATATATATATATATATATATATATTATATATATATATATACATATGTGTGTGTGTGGAAGGCGCAGTGTGCTCTTGATCAGATGTGTGTGTGTGTGTGTGGGTGGGTCGAAGGCGCTCTCACTCTATACCTGTTTTTCTATGAGTTCGTCAAGAGTACACAATGAATCGCCTAGGGCCCTAGATGAAGGGGAAGTTTACAATCACTACAGGAACTACCTCGTGTAGGTCTCACGGCCTCTTGTAGCTTCCTTATTTTCTTATGTTATTATGTTCTTTTGGATGCTTCCCGTGCCCACAGCAGTCACAATAACACAACGCCGCGTGTGTTGTGTATGTGTGTGTGCATGTGTGTGTGTGTAGGCGTTTGTTACTTCATCACTGCATACACAGACAAACACCAATCACCAATCTGTAGTACTATATACACACACAGTGTCACACGCACACACACACACACACGAGTAACATTTGTGTTCCCTCAGGGGAATCACGCCTATAGTAGACATCCACCACTGTTTACTTTTTTTCTTGTACACAGATAGTCTTTTTTTGGACACAGATATGAACACTCTCTGGTGTTTTAATCGTGGTGTTTTAGCAGATTGGCACATAACAAACAGTGTGTTCTCTTTGTCCAGCTATATAGGCGAGGAATCGAGGTAGAGAAGGAAGCGGAAGGGATGTTTCTGCGCTGACTACGTCACAACCAATCACAGCACGTTCCGCGGCCACGTCATATTTTGGCCCAAAAAACTGCATATATCTCATTCATGGTGCATTTTTAAGCAAAATGAATATGAGTACAGTGATAAGTAGCTTATATTTCATCCAAAGCTTCACAAAATTCCGTGTTTTAGGTGTGAGTAAACGGGTCCATTGTTAAAAGATCCTTTCAATGTAAACAAACAAATAAAAAAACACTTACATTCTGTAACATAATACCATGATATAAGTTATGAAGTAAAAAATATATATGGAATTTTTAGTTAGCCATTGATAGAGGCTAAAACCTTTAAGTCATCATTAAGTCATCATGAAGTCATCAGTAACACGCTTCAGGACCTTGATCATCGTACTATTTCTTGCTTTTGATAAATTTTCTACCAGGAGCCTTATTTACTCTTAATCTGTTCCTGTGTGTGAATTTAGTCTTAATATGTTGGTGTGTGACAGTTAACGCCTCAGTGCGCCTCCTTCACCACGTGCACCTGGCTTCGAACCCCGCGCACGGTCCCCTGGCTCCTCCCTGCCCGGGCGTGGCATGCAGGGTCACACAGCACTATCTGACCCTGATGGCATCCTCGTCCCTCACTCCTATCCCGGGGCATCACTCTCGGCTAGTGCCTTCTCTCCTCTCTCTCCTTCGGGTACTCGCCCCAGTATCGCCTTCCCTTCCTAGACCAAGTCTCTTCTCTATCGCAAGGTTCGTTATGCCTGAATCTCTTCGCGGCGGGCCCTTCCTCCTCCTCGTAAGCTCGCCTCTTGCCTCCTCTCCTTGCGTCGCCTTCCCGCCAGCGCGAGTCCTGTCGCCGCCTGGCGGACAGGTCGCGTCTGGCCCAGCGCTCGCCCTCTCGCTGCCGGGACTCGCGTCTCTCATGCCGGCTGTAATGCCTGTCATCAGAGTGCACGCGATCCCGCCGCCAGCGAGGCCGGGGACACCTCTTCACCTCATGCTCCCCTTCCTCTTCATGCAGGAACGGCGTCCACTGCAGCTTTACTTTGGCCCACCTTTGAAACCTAAACTTTTCCCCGCGGTGCAAGAAATAGTGATCCTCGAAAGGCCGGTAACGCAGCCCAAAGACTTCCTCTTGAGGCTTGGACGCGGCCTGGCTGAGCCTCACAAACCTCGCCCTCTCGGCGGGCTGCAGGAAGTAAGGGTCCAGGTGCGGCCGGTAGCGCACCCCGAAGGCGTCCGCGTCGCCGGCCTCCCGCACGGCCGCGGCGTGATGTTCAATGCCGCTGCCGAGCTTGTCCTTCAGGTGGCCGGTGGTGGCGTCCAGGGGGAAGGGCGCCCCACCACCACCAGCGCCACCTGCCTGCTTTGTGATGTTCTCAACGAAAGCTTCAAGAAAAGTCTTCATCTGAGAAAGGTTGCCAGACTGAAATACTCGTCAAACAGGCTACCCCGCGGTAATAAAAATTTCTTCTTGTACCAACCCCAACATGACCATATTAGGTGGCCGAGACTCCAAGCTCTCAGGTTCCAATCTGTCATTGGTCCTGTATTAAGGATCTTTTTTTGATCATCTTGGAACCCGTCAACAGAGTGGAGTTGGTGACCACTTGGATCTAAGAAGAATAGAACCTGTGTCCGTCCTAGCTCCAGGCTGTCATCTTGGAACTCGTGTTAAGAATGGAGTTTTTTTTTTTTTTTTATACATATGAGCCTATAGTGCCTGTAGGCTATTATCTTCCTTCCTGGAGGTGTTACTCCCCGCGTGGAGGAGGTGGCAGCCGCCGAGAGCCTCGCTCCCAGGGCCGAGGAGGAGGTGGCGGCCGCCGAGAGCCCTCGCTCCCAGCGCCGAGGAGGAGGTGGCGGCCGCCGAGAGCCTCGCTCCCAGGGCCGAGGAGGAGGTGGCGGCCGCCGAGAGCCCTCGCTCCCAGGGCCGAGGAGGAGGTGGTGGCCGCCGAGAGCCCTCGCTCCCAGCACCGAGGAGGAGGTGGCGGCCGCCGAGAGTCTCGCTCCCAGCGCCGAGGAGGAGGTGGCGGCCGCCGAGAGCCTCGCTCCCAGCACCGAGGAGGAGGTGGCGGCTGCCGAGAGCCCTCGCTCCCAGCGCCGATGAGGAGGTGGCGGCCGCCGAGAGCCTCGCTCCCAACACCGAGGAGGAGGTGGCGGCCGCCGAGAGCCCTCGCTCCCAGGGCCGAGGAGGAGGTGGCGGCCGCCGAGAGCCCTCGCTCCCAGCGCCGAGGAGGAGGTGGCGGCCGCCGAGAGCCCTCGCTCCCAGCACCGAGGAGGAGGTGGCGGCCGCCGAGAGCCCTTGCTCCCAGCGCTGAGGAGGAGGTGGCGGCCGCCGAGAGCCCTCGCTCCCAGCGCCGAGGAGGAGGTGGCGTATCACACACACACACCACACACACACACACACACGTACACACACACACACAGGAGGATGGAGGGAGGGTGGGGAGGAGCCTTGCTTTATGCTATCCTGTTCTCTTAAGTGCAGATTAGATGTAAATGTCTCCTCGTATCTGTTCTTTCTATGTCATCCTATATAACAATCCTCCTCCTCCTCTTCCTCGACATCATCATCATAATAATTCATCCGTGTTTTTTATTTTTCTCTCCTGATTCCCTCTCCTTCTCTTCCTCCTCCTCTCCTCCACCTTTGTCATCACCATTATTACATGTCTTTTTTATCTCTATATATACCTCCTCCTCCTCTTCCTCTTTTGTCATTATTCTTCCGTGTTTCTTTTGTTTCATTTTATTTCTGCCCTTTTCTCCTTTGCCTCCTCTTCTTCATGTCTTCTTCCTCCTCCTCCTCCTCTTCTGGCGCCAGTGAGGTTTCTTCGTCGCCTACACAGTCATCCTTCTCTCCTTCCTTCCTTGCTTCCTTCCCTCCCTCCCTCCTTCCCTCCCTCCCCCCTTCCTTCTTTCCTCCTTCCTTCCTTTCCCTCTGTATATTTATTGCCCATACCTTCCGCCCAAGAATTACCACCTTCTGTCTCCTCTCTCAATATCTTTATCGTCTTCGTATTAAGTTTCTGTTGTGTGTCTCTACCTTAATAATAATATGTCTGTCTGTCTCTCTATCTGTTTTAGTGCCTGTGTCTGTCTATCTGTTTGTCTGTCTTTCCTTGTCTGTCTCCATCTGTTTTTGTGTCTTTGGTTATTTTTATGTGCCATTTTGTTTGTTTCTATGCCTTTACCTCTGTTTTATTGCCTCTGTCTGTTTTTGTCTTTCTGGTGTCTCTCTCTCTCTCTCTCTCTCTCTCTCTCTCTCTCTCGTCTCTCTCTCTCTCTCTCTCTCCTCTCCTCCTCCTCTCTCCTCTCTCTCTCTTCTCATTTATCGATTCTCATCTCCCCCCTCTCTCCTCTCTCCTCTCTCCTCTCTCTCTCTCTCTCTCTCCTCCCTCCTCTCTCTCTCCTCCTCATCTCTCCTCTCTCTCTCTCTCTCTCCTCTCTATTCTCGCATCCATTATCATCTTTTAATAACAAATCTTTCTCTCTCGGTTTCCCCTCTCTCTCTCTCTCTCTCTTCTCTCTCTCTCTCTCTCTCTCTCTCCCCTCTCTCTCTCTCTCTCTTCTCTCTCTCTTCTCTTTCTTCTCTCCTCATTTTTCTTTGTCCTCCTTTCTGCTCTCTCAATCATCTCTCTCTTCTCTCTCGCATCTCTTCTCTCTCCCTCTCTCTCTCCCTCGTCTCGTCATCCCTCTTCTCACTCTCTCGCTCTCTTCTCGTCATCTCCTCTACCTTTCTGTTTTTTTTTTCTGTCTCTCACTACAATATATCATTTAAAATAAAAGTCACACACAAATATCTGCCACAAAATGAGCAAGTTTACCCTTAATATTTGTGTGTGGACGTCTGAGTATAAGCGAGTCCACCGAATGACCAAGCCTGATACATCGCCCGTGACGTCACACCATCTAGACCACCCCTCCGCTTTCGTACAAGTTTACCTAAACTAATATAATGTTTATCAGTATAAAAGATATCTGTTTATCTTCGGAATGTTTGTTCTATAATTTATCCAATAAAAAAAAAAAAATCGTAAACAACACACAGCCAATGACCCATTAATGAGACTTTCCAAAATTATGCATTAACTTAAACTCTTGCCATTTAATATTTTGCTCGAATTTTTTTTTTACATGGAGAATATCAATAGAACGGAATTGCAATTAGCTTTCCATTGATATATTTCCTTCTCTGATAAATAATTAGAAAACCATACATAAATTAGCGTTAACTAATAAATACCTCATCAATCTGAAAAATTACCAGATTCATGATGTTATTATTTGTTACCTATTGTATGCATGCTGCTAATTCCAATTTATCAGAAAAGAAAATATATCAATGGAAAGCTATTAAATTCCGGCTTCTTTGATATTTCCATGTAAAAATTTTTTTTCGAAAATATTAAATGGCGAAAGTTTAAGTTAAGCATATTTTCTTGAATAACATAATGGCATTTCTTTAGTGTGTTTTACGGTTTTATTGGATAATATTATTATAGAACAAACATATCCAAAGATAACAGTATATATTTTATACTGGTAAACCATATATTAGGTAGAATTACCCGAAATTTCTGATTGTTAATATTTAGTTCGCTAATTTATGCAGCTGCTATTCATTTAGACTAAACGAAATATATCAATGGAAAGCTAATTACATTCCGCTTCATTGATATTCTCCACCCTAAAAAGTTTACGGCAAAATATTAAATGGCGAAAGTTGTAAGTTAATGCATATTTCTTGAAAGTCCTCATAATGGGCAATTCTTTTGTGTGTTTAAAACGATTTTTATATGATAATATTATAGAACAAACATTCCGAAGATAACGTAATCTTTTATACTGATAAACATTATATTAGGTAGGTAACTTTGTACGGGAGCGGAAACGGTGGATCTGAGGGTGTGCATACGGGCGATGTATCAGGCCTTGTCATCCGGTGGCCTCGGGTATAAACCCCTCCCACACCCCCGCCCTCACCAGCGCGCTGATTGGTTCCAATTTCCCCATGACCGTATAGAATAGACTTCGGCAATATGCAGCCTGCTAGCCATTCTAGAGTACCCCAGCAAACATGGGCTATGCGGCCTGTGTCGGCTTGTGCGGTACTATCGGCACCGGCGGCAGGGCGACTGGTTTTCGGCAAATCGGATGAAGCCGATGTCGGCCCTGCAGCGGAACTGTATATCGGCCAATTATTGTAATTCTACAGGCCACACAGTCTTCTTGACTCGGCCAAGGATATATATTAATGGATGTACATGATGGCCGGCCGAAGGACTAAGTAGGTGCAAGCTCGATTAGGATATTGTTGTTATTAGGGGCTGATCGTAGCCAGCAGTCAGCGTTGGCCCTCGCCCCGTGTCTCGTAGCATTTCAATATTTACCAGTGAAGTGACGCCGCGGCGCTACATTTACTGCTTTCACAGGCCTCTCAGGCTGAGGTCGCTTCATCTACTCACAAGACTTATAAAGGTCTAGGAAGGTATGACATCTGAGATATAAAAACTCAATATACAGACAAGAGTTATAAACACAGCCCAGCTAAAGTGACGGAAAGAGCTGCTATTTGTGGTTTCACGTTAATTACGGTAAATTCTTGAGTCCTTCCCCGCCCTTATTAGTGCTTTTTTTCCTTCAACCTTAACAGATCATTTCAGATACCTCCAACACGTAATTATAAAGTGGGTTGAGATGCCACCTTCAACCCCCCTGCCCCCCTAAATGACCCAATCCTCT
>JACEEZ010019220.1:141480-144405 GCA_016584305.1 Chionoecetes opilio
TCATTTAGATTTGCAGCATCTCAATATTCATGACTTGTCACATATAGTTCAAAATACATGAATAGTTTCGTGAGCAGGATGACAGCTCCCATAAGAGCCATAAGAGTCTTCCCTGTTATAACTATACGTTATGGTAAAATTGACATATATATATATATATTTTTTACATCTGTGCCTAAAACGCCTGTAGGCAAGTGGTGACCCAGGCTCGGATGGTAGGCTTTTGGAGGTTCACTTGAGGGCTCTGATGGTTGGTCCTCGCCCGTGGTGGGGCAGGCAAATTCTTATAGTGACGCCTGTGAGTAGAGGCTCATGCCGCCCCCCTGTGTCCTCCGATGCACTCGCAGTCGAAGGTAGAGTTGATGGGCAGCATGTGGGTGTTCTTAGGCCACTCGACAGTGCAGAAAGGTTTTGGGTTTCTTAGGGGATCGAACTCGGGTCACCGAAAAAGCCAGTCGGGAAAAACTAACCACTCCGCTACCTCCTCCCCATAATATATATATATTATATATGTATATATATATATATATTATATATATAATATATATATATATATATATATATATATATATATATTATATATATATATATATATATTATATATAATTTATTTATGTATTTAATTATTTATTTATTCTTCATGTATTTTTTTTATTTTTTCGTTTTTTGTCTGTTCATTAATAGAAATTTTCCCACCTTTGTCTGGACTTTTTTTCCACTTTTGTAACAATACAGTGATTATATTCTTATGAAAATTATATTTATATACACAATTATTGTAGTTTCATTTACAGTATTTATTCCTGTAGCAGCCTGATGGTGTATTAGGGCACACATTGTGAATTGAATTGCTGACTGCCAGTGCCAGACTGCCTCAACCACAGGCAAACTGATATACTGCAGCCGAACTGGTGATTATGGCTTAATTTGAAGTAATAGTGATAATTTTTATTCTTTGTTGCACTATATTGGTCCTTAGCTCATACTGTAAGAGTTGAGATCCCATTCAATCCTGGCAACAGATTATTCCATTCACAAACCTGTGTTCATTTAAAAGTGGGGCGGTGTAGCGCGCCGACTAGCTGCCCTGCCCGGATAGCTACCCTGCCACGACTACGCACACGCTGCAGATGACGTCACACAGGAAAACATTGGCCACGCCTCCAGGACCAGAACATTATCATCAGATTCGCTTATTTAACCTAAATAAGTCAACAAAACTTAACCCAAACCTATCTTAAACCTAAATCAAATCTAAACCAAGCCTTAACTTAACCTAATCAAACTTAAGTAACCTAATATACCTTTCTAGTATCATATAAAAATAAATGGTTACATTTTGGTTAAGTTAAGGTTTGGTTTAGGTTTGATTAAATTTTGGATAGGTTTGGAGTTAAGTTTTGTAGACATATATATATTTAGGTTAAATAAGCGAATCTGATGATAATGTTCTGGTCCAGGAGGCGTGGCCAATGTTTTCCTGTGTGACGTCATCTGCCGTACGTGCGTAGTCGTGGCAGGGTAGCTATCCGGGTGGAGTAGCTAATCGGCGTGCTACATCGGGATTAGAACGGTAAAACGATTCAACCTGCTTTGTCGGCCTGCTTGTGGCACTATTCAGCTGCTATTTGGCCCACTTGTGGCACTATTCAAATGCTAAGTCGGCCTGCTTGGGCAGTATTCAAATGCTAAGTCGGCCTGCTTGGGCACTATTTGGATGCTAAATCGGCCTGCTTGTGGCACGATTCCAGTTGCTGTATAGGCCCTCTTATGGCACTATTTGGATCTAAATCGGCCTGCTTGTGGCACGATTCAGTTGCTGTGGGAGGCCCTCTTATGGCACTATTTGGATGCTAAATCGGCCTGCTTGTGGCACGATACAGTTGCTGTGTTGGCCCGCTTATGGGGACGATTTTAGATGCTATGTCGGCCCGTTTGTGGCTCAGTAGTGGCAATAGTTTGGTTACGGATTGCCGACACATATCTGACACAGAAACGTAACGTAACCGACACAGGCCCGGGGTGCAAACATGAACGCACAAGTTGTTGGTCCGCAGCCAGGCCGATAACTTCATTACGGTTTGCCGACTCAATACCAATATGTCGTTTGTGATTTACCGACACTGATTTGATGCCGGCCCGTAATGACAATGTTTGCTGGGACCTTGAATAATAGAGTAGCGACACCTTTATTTATGGGCGCCATCCTGCTACCAGGGCCTCTTCGTTCACCCAAGACCCGCAGAAGTTCTCAAGGCATGACCCCGCAGTATATCATGTTATACATGTATAAAGGATATACTGTTATCTTCGGAAATGTTTTTTCTATAAGATTATCACATAAAACACAGTAAAACACATTAAATAAAGGTCATTATGAGATTCTGAAAAAATATGCATGAACTTACAATTCACTTAAACACGTCGTCATGTAAAACTTCGTGGGACAACTTATAAGATGGAAGACATCTATAGAAGCAGAATTTTATTAGCTTTCCATTGCTCTATTTCGTTTTCTGATACATGCAGTAGTACCATGCAAATATTAGCGTTATATAAATATATTACTGTGGCGGCCCCGCTCTCTCTCTCTCTCTCTCTCTCCCCTCTCTTTTCCCCTTCTCTCGTCTCTCCTCTCTCTCTCTCTCCTGCTCTCTTTTCCCCTCATCCCCCATTCTCTCTCTCTCCCCTCTCCTCTCTCTCTTTCCCCTCTCTCTCTCTCTCTCTCTCCCTCCGTAAGAGAGAGAGAGAGATATGAGTGAAAGAGAAATATGAGTGAGAGAGATATGAGAGAGAGAGAGAGAGAGAGAGAGAGAGAGAGAGAGAGAGAAAAGAGAGAGAGAGAGAGAGAGAGTTACCAAAATACTTGTTTTTACTTTTTTATAATCATTATATATAATAATAATAATTAAAAATAATATATAT